>KE507764.1:0-10895 GCA_000441515.1 Elaeis oleifera
TTAGTGAGCACTGTAGAAGGTCGGCTGGTAGCGGAGTCCAGAGGGCACTTGGAGCAATCTGATAGACGACTGAAAATCCATCTTAGAGAAGTCCGGATAGGTGCCACCTGTCGAGAACTTCGGCTGAGGGTATTTTATACCCAACAAGATGATTTAATTAAATAATGATTAAATTAGTATATAAATAGTTTAACAAAATCATGCATAATCAAATCTAATTGTATCTGAGTCTGACCAAGGTGGATGCTGACACACTATCCAGCGATCGCGGATCAGGATCCTTCACTAAGCTTGATCAAAATTATCGAAATAAAATCCTTCATTAGACTAATCTTAGAGAGCAAAAACTTCATAAAGAGAGAAATAATTATAGAGAGAAAAAGTAGAGAGAAAAAATATTATAGAGAGAGAAAGTAGAGAGAGAAAATTGAAGGAGAAAGTGGGAAGGGAGAGGATGGTGAGAGGAAGAGGGAAGAGAGAAAAACTCTCTCTCTTTTCTTTTCAATTTTTTTCTTCTTCTTTCTTTTATTTTTTTTCTTTTTCTTTTTCTTCTTCTTTTTTTTCTATTTGTCTTAGGCAAAATAGGGAGTTCTTGTGAATCCCATTCTCTTCCAAACTAAAGAAAATCATGCCAAGAGAGGATAGCTAGGGGTATGGCCCATGGTGGTGCAATCATGGGTCTCTGGTTTGGTGATCAATGATGATAAATGATGCCAAATTTAAAAAGACATGGAAGGATCTCTGGTTTGGTGATCAATGATGATGAATGATGCCAAATTTAAAAAGACATAGGAAGAAAATAAGGCATTGTTTCTCAGCCTAAATCTAGCTGGCCAGAGTGCCAACATCCATGGGTTATGGAAGATGAGGAGAAGAATTAAAGGGATTCTTACCCTTCTTTCCTGATGAGCTATGGCCTTGATGTAGAATTTTGATGGCACAGCGGAAGCACGGATTTCAAAATTTTCATTATGAAATATCAAAACATCAAACCCTAAACCCAAGAGCACCTTGATGGTTTACAATCAAACATACAAAATTAAAGTAGGAGCAGAAGAATACCTGTCACAATGACGATGAATGATGCCAAATTTAAAAAAGACATGGGAGGAAAATAAGGCATTGTTTTCTCAACCTAAATCTAGCTGGCTAGAGTGCCAAATTCCATGGGTTATGGAAGATGAGGAGAAGAATTATAGGGATTCTTACCCTTCTTTCCTGATGAGCTATGGCCTTGATGTAGGGTTTTGATGGCACAGCGGAAGCATGGATTTCAAATTTTCATTATGAAATATCAAAATATCAAACCCTAAACCCAAGAGCACCTTGATGGTTTATAATCAAACATACAAAATTATAGTAGGAGCAGAAGAATACCTATCACATACTTCCAAATTTTTCACTGGGCGCCCAAGTGTTCACTCTCCAATGATGATCCACATGGAAACTGGACTCAAGACTCTAGCTATCTATTTTGGCTCTTCTTGCTGAATTTTTCTCCAAAAAATTCTCTTGGCTTTTCTGACAGCAAAACACTTCTCAAGTGTCTGGCCTTTCCTCCTCTCTTCCTTAGGCTTCTCTCTTTTCTCCTTGTCTTTCCTAATTCTCTTCATAAGCCCTTGTCTTAAAATCAAACTTGTCCTTTCAAAGAACTTTGTCTTAATAAGAGGAGGAAGAGAACTATTTGGACAGGAAGAGAACTATTTGGACAACTCTGGAGAGTATGTGGTAAGAAAGAAGAGATGAGATTGAGTGACTTGACCCCTTGACACGCCATCTATTTATAGGTGGTGTGAGGATGCAATCCCAATCAATGCAACCTCTTCCACATGCCCTCCATGGTTTTCCATGCCATAAAATATCAGAAAAAATATGAAGAGTCACCTTCATCCAGAAGGACTCTTCATAGGGTGCTAATTCAAAAACACCGACAAATATTTCTCAATGTTTCTCTAAAGAGATGCCAACCATCCAAAGGGTGCCAACTCCATCCAATGGCTAGATCTTCATCCAAGGTGCCAACATTCAGATGGGGCATGGATCTAAGAGAGAAAAGAGTGTTGGACCTTAGCCCCTAACCAACTTCTCAGAAGACAATTGTCTGAGGGAAGGCGGGGTTTATTACTTTATTAACCGTACAAAACCTCGCATTCCTGAGTTGACCCGCATGAAGCTAGATCATCCTTATGCGGTAGGCTAGGTGGACAATCCCATGTAATCCCTGCCAACCCACAAGATTTGTTGCCACATCATCAGCCACCCCTCGACTATCATCAACCACCCTCCGACTGGCAACCCCTCCTTAGGTCCCATCGGATGTGTGCTGGCACATGGCCAACAATCATCTCCCAATGACATCCAAGGGGCCAATCGGGTTTCGAATCTGTAACCTCACTCTCATACCAATTGTTGGACCTTAGCCCCTAACCAACTTTTCAAAAGATAATTGCTTAAGAAAAGTGAAGGTTTATTAGTCTTTATTAACTGTACAGAACCCTGCAACCCTGAGTTGACCCACATCAAGCCAGATCACCCTCATGTGGTGGCTAGGTGGTCAGTCCAATTTAATCCCTACCAACTCACAAGACTTGTTGCCACATCATCAGCCACCTCCGACTATCATCAACCACCCTCCAACTAGCACTGCCTCCCCAGGTCCCACTGGGTGTGCGCTGGCATATGGCCAACAAGAGTTGGCGTGAAGAGCTTTTAAGATTCCATAACCACTTGGACTCTAAGTCCAAATCTGGTTATGATGCTAAGAGAGAGAAACTAACCCAATCTAATTGGGCTCAAATTAAAATCTAAAGAAGTCAATTAGGTGCCAAGTCTTGGCTAACCCAATCAAGACATAATCTAATAAAAAAGACTAAATTAATTAGATCAGCCTCAACAAGAACCAAAATCGAATCCAATTCAAATCAGGAGCTAGGGTTTGCAACACATACTAGCATGTTCATCCTACAAATATGATCTAATCCAATTAGATCCTTGATCAATTTTCTTTATGTGTGACCCATTAGATTCCACATCTAGCCAGTAGTTAGTCTAGATATAAGTTGACCTAATTTGATTAGAACTCTTCTAATCGATTTAGATCAAAATCATGTTAGCCCAAGTTGATCAGTTAAAACTCTTTTAATTATTCATAATTAATTTTTAATTCATAAAAATCTACAAGATAAGATTGATATCTAGCAATGTATCATGTCTACCCAAAAATATAAATTTAATAGAAATATCAAATATATTCTTCAATTGTAAGTTACCATGCAATTCAATCCTTCGATCATACTACATCCCGAATATGACTATGAGTATGAATTTTTATCAAACTCAATTTTATATTTATGTCTCTCTCAATGTTATAATGATGATTAATTAATAAATATTAATTTTTTTAATTTTATTCTACTTTGATCAAAGTCTCCTTAAATCATCATAAGATTAGAGTATGTAGGATGCGATCTTCTCTTACTAGAAGTGATCGATTTCTTATTGACTTACTCACAATCTTCATACATAATCCATCATATTCAAAACACCCTGTATATGACACAGTCATGAATGAGTATGAACCAAAATATAGATTTATGTGCATAAGATTTTATGATGATCTCAGGTCTAAGGATCAGTTGCACTACTTCTACTTAGAAAATTATCTTTTGATATGTAAATAAGACTCCATAAGATGTTCTCTTGGTATATCAATTCAGTGAACTCATTTTCTAATGAGTACCCACATCCTTGTTTTAGTATCTCCACACAAGTGATTATGAGATCAACCACCCTCTCCATTTAGCATACATCGGATGTTCTAGTCTTTTCAAAAATATTGATCTCCAACTCAATGTACCAATGATTAAAAATATTTTAGATTAGAATATTAAGATTTTAGATCTCACTAGCATGATCTCATCATAGTCCTAAAATCATTGTCCTAATTTATGAGATTCATCATAATCTTAATAATTATAAGATGCAGCACATGATGAAATAAATATCTTTATTATTCATAAAATATCACTTACATGAGTAGGAAGATCAAAAGAAATCCCTTCACTATATAAATTATGATTGGTTTGTAGAACATTATTGTTCAATTGATTCTGGCAGGCACGATGAAGGTCGTTTGGAATCAAGAAAGAAAAATAAAGGAAGAAAGATGGTGAGGAAGAGAGAGGTTCTCGATGGTGGGTGATTGTGGAGAGGAGGAACTCCTTTTATAGAGGGGGCCTAAGTCTGTCTCTAGTCCAAATCCATTGGATGGGAGTCTTCTTCCTCCATTCCCCTCTTTTTTGCCTTTTCTCTGGTGCTTTAAAATTCACATAGATTTTTTTTTTGCTTGCTGGGTTGGAGTATCATAGGTTAATTATACAAATCTATGTTGATGACATTATGCTATTATTAAAATATTTATCAAGATTTTATTAAGCTTATATAAGGGGAGTTGAAATAAGCATGATGGAAGAGTTCACCTTTTTTTCAGACTCCAAATAAACAATGGAGGAGGAGATCTTCATCAACAAAAGTAAGTATGTTAGGAAGATCTTAAAGAAATTTAGGATGAAGAATGTCAAAGCAATTGGCACCTTAATGAGCCCATCATGTAAGCTTGACCAAGATAAGCATGGTAAGAATGTTGACTCAAACTTTATAGAGTCATGTATGATAGCTTCTTTACTCCATCTACCACTAGTAGGTTTGATATTTAGTATATGTGTCTATATTAGATATCAATCTAACCTAAAAGAATCACACTTAATAGCTATTAAAAGAATTCTAAGATACCTAATTAGAGCACAAACTATAGGACTTTGGTATTCTAAATAATCATCCATTAAATTAATTAGATATTCAAATATTGATTTTGTTAGATATAAAATTTATAAAAAATCATAAATAGAATATGTCAATTTCTAGGTATGAATTTAATCTCACAATTTAGTGAAAATAAAATTCGATAGCTTTATCTATGATCGAGGTCGAATGCATTACAACCAAAGCTATTATACTCAAATCTTATGGATTAGAAACAATGGAAAGATTATACATAAAATATAACAAAATATGAATAAGATGTAACAATACAAATGCTGTAAACTTAATTAAATCCAATTCAGTATTCTAGAACTAAGCACTTGGAGATAAGACATCACATCATTAGAGAACATGTGCAAAACAATAACGTAATGCTTAATTTATATCAATTGATAGAAAATTAGTTGATATTTTTACCAAACTCCTTAGTGAAGATAGATTTAGCAATGATTAGTGAAGAATTGGGGCTTTGTGATCCTTTTAGTCAAGCCTTTAGTCTACGAGCCCTTGATTTACATCCATCTCTTGTTAAATGATTTGATTTCATCTCTAATTGATCAAATTTTAATTGATTATTTCTATTGTATCTAACCTCTTAAAGCCAACTCCTAATCTGAGGAGTCGATTTGTTAGACTGAGGGAGAGCTACGAGTCAACTTCCTTGTGAAGGGGAGTCAGCTCATGCTGTTAAGCTAAGGAGGAGTCAACTAGTGGATTGGTCAAGTCAATCCCAATGTCGAGACATGAGAATATAACCTGATCTATCTCGAATCAATCGCATTCTATTTTTTCTCCTCTCTGACCAAAGCTCCATCCAAGATCTTTCCCTTCCAAATTCAACCTCTCAAATCCCTTTTCAACCCATTTTTGTGGAAGATTTAGTCCCCAAATGACTCCTCGAAAGAAAATTGTATAAATATATTAAATAGGTTTGAACTCAAGAAAGATTGGAGCACCACTCGAAACAACAGTCCAACCTCATCTGCCACCTTGAGAAGAGTTTCTTCCTCCTTCAGCTCCATAGCCAACTCCAAGCAAGGTACCTCCTTCATCCCATATTGCGATGACTAGAAGAAAGATTGATTTTGACTTTTAGAGTGGAAAGGGTTTAGAATGGGGTGAAGCTTGAAGAAGATGGGATGAAAGTTTATTTGCTCTGTAGATGTGCCTACCTATCTGAATCTAATTAGCAAATTCAACACCAAGTTTGGGGCATAGAGCCTTGAATCTAAGATGAAGGGTGTTTGAATCCTACTCAATGTGTTGAACTTAGGCTAACTATTGAGCATGCCTATCGATGGAAGCTCAGCAAATAAGTTGGATAGGGGATGATTGGATTACAACACATCTTGGGGAGAGATGATGTAAGTGAGCTGGAAGAGGTGAGTGTATTTAGTTGTCAATTGAGATGAGACACCTCCACGACATGATCAATCGAATCTTCTTCCTCAATATAAGAATATTTGACTTTGTATCTAAGAGAAACATCTTCCCTTGAATATGCCTATGCTGATATTCCAGCATATGCATGAGGTAGCGAGTAGGTTGAATGTATCTTTATCTTACATCATAGTCCTAACCTTAGTGTTTAAGAAACACCAAAGTCGAGCTTGAGGGGGAGTCCTCGAGAGCCCTCATGGACACAAACACCCACAACGATTGATCACTGTATTGCATGGGATGTCAGAATGTTGACAATCATCCCATGCATAAAAGAGTAGCACCATGAGATGAATGGGGCAGAGGATGAGTCGATGTAGCTTGAGGCAAGATCCAATGACCCAGTAGTACCACTTGACCAAGGTTCTGAGCCTCCTACACACATAGAGGTGCTATAGGAGATTTTGGAGCTAGAGCAATCATTTGAGTACAAAGGTCATGACCATATAGAGTTTGAGCCTCAGTCTCAACATCCAAAGAATAGTGTGAGCTAGACTATTAGACTGGACAAAGACCAATTGAGATAGGTGGTGGATAGGAGATGGTCGGCCTCATTGCATCTTAAGCATTGAGACAAGGGGAGGCAGCAAGACTGATCAGCATATAACCCCATATCACCTAGAGATGTTGTACCCACTAATCAGAGTCTAGAGCCTCACATACCTACATTCGGTCAAACAGTTGTAGAGCTGAGGCATGACATTTTTGATATTTGTCTCCTAGTGATTAGCTTGCTTCAAAGGACTACGGACATCAAGAGTGGGCTAGGTTTCTAGGGACCTCAGTGCAGGGCGATATCAGATAATTCACCACTGAGTCATAAAGGATTGGAGCACAAATGCAGGATATTGTGAGAGAGGTTAGGGATGAGTTGAGTCATCCAATAGATTCTCTCACCACATTTGCTACTGCACTCATCAACATCTTTGAGAGATTTATCCAGGAGCTTGGGGTTACTGAATCTTCCCAACCTAGAGCTTCCACCTCAACTTGTAGATCTAGGAGATCCACCATCCACTGTCCTCATTCTAGCTCATTTTCATCTTTACCATACGTCATCTAGGATTGTCTTTTAGTGTCATATGCCTTAATCCTAGATGTCTTAGTGTTGATCATTTTGTATACCTGGACATATGATGTACTGACTTCCTTTACTTTTTATACATATGCATGCTCACTTCTAATGTACCTTTTGCTATATCATTCATGAAGCTATTTGTATCTTCTATATTGTAATGCCTTTCAATTCTTATATTCTTTATGCTTCTTTTTAATAATGACAAGAAGGGGGAGAACATTGTGCAATAATGAATACAATAGAACATTAAGAAACAATGAATACAACATCGAACTAAAGATATAGATCGAGATAAGTTGAAAAGCACTTGAAGCATTGAGAGATAAAGTTATGGTATGAATTGTAGATCACTTTAATTGGAAACAAAGATTTAGTATTAAGAAAGAAAATCCATTAATGGTAAGACAATCAGTTTAATTTTGGTATAAAGTAAAGATTCTTTTTAAAAGGCATTTAATGGTATCAAGCAAGAAGATCACTCAAATTAGAAGATAATGTAATCTCTTCTGGAAAGTTTGGTGAAAATGAGCACAATAGCTTAGCACATACTATTTATTCTTAGGACTCAAAGATTTGTCATCATAACAAATGAAAAAATGTTGACTCAAGTACTTAATTTGATGTTAGAAAATGCTTGAGTACAAAGGTACTAATTGTGTGACTGAGATTGATTGTAAGAGGCTAAAATTAGCTTAAAATGGACTAATCATTTAAAGAAGGAAGTCACTCAAAACACCCCAAGTCCAAAGAAATTCAAGCCTACCTTTTTTAGTTTTAACTTAAAGAAGTCAATCCAAAATAATAAGGAGCCAACCCTGGGATACCCACAATGTCAAATAGAAGACTATGTTTTAGGAAGATGTCAAGAGTCAACCTTAAGGAAGTATGAGTCGACCTTGGCACACTAGAGTAGATTGGCATACATCCATGAGTCGATCCCAAGTTCAATCAAGTTGACCTCTAAACAATCTCAGGTGGATGATAGAGAGCTACTAAAGATAGCTCCTCCATAGTTAACTGTTGGATTTGTGCCCTAGAAGCTAATTGTTGGCTGACACATTATGTAATTCTAGGGCCTAAACTTATACTTGTAATCTTTTATTATCAATAAAATTTTTTTTCATTCCAATCATGTTTGTGTCCATGATTTATCCTAAAAATTAACAAAGAAGATTTTTGTATATTCTCAAAGAGTTAAGAATTTGAGACATACATTAATTAGTGGTTAATTTTTAAATGCTCTCGATCAAAGGATCGTCATGGAGGACAGTGATCATTCTATTGAAGATCAATGTATGATTCATCTTCTTTATGGGCAGATGAGTCTCGAGTCTGCGGTGTAGAGACACTGAAATGAAGGTACAGGTGGTTGTTAGAGAATAACTTACACTGAGCGTGACCATCACGAGAATCACATAGGTGTCTACTCACTCGTCAGTGATCTTCTCGATGCAGCAGTGGTGTGAGTGGTCTTTTGACCTGCAGTGCCATTAGCTATTCGCAGCGAGGCTACTAGGTTTGACTGCATGTTTCTTGATCCCTAGCCATTCAAGTCCTTACTGTATATGTTGGCTTCAGTAGGTTCAGGTTCATTATTTTGGAGTAGGATGCATCTAGATAGAATTTATTGATCTTGATAGAAAAGAAGAAAGCCTATGCGATTTACGAGACTGAGTTCAGAAAGTCTTTGATCAAGGTAAGTGTGAATACTAAAAATTTTTTTTACGAAATTCACAAATGAACTCAAGTCGAGCAAATCTAACATATGACTGATGATAGGGTTTGACGAGTTCTTCATGACCTCCGTCAAGTCGGGACTCACGATAGAAGGACCGAATCATATGATAACTGTACCTAGAGGTTCATACTTTTATTCTGCTAGGTTGCCACTACATACTGCTAGGTATCACTGATGGATTGTGAGACTCATCGGACGTCATCTTGATGATCGATGGCCTCCAAAGATAGAATTAAAATATTCCAATCCATCGAAAAGAGTTTCGATGATATTGTAATGGACATCATAATATATCTCACTACCAGATAGAATGAAATCTATGGGGTCACATATTAAGAGATTTAATCTTGAATTTGCCAATTGAGCTTATGAAGTTCCAATTGGATTAGGGTTTATTGAAATCTTATTGGTTTATGAGAACCATACTAACACACGGTTAAACCTAATTCTTTTCGAGACTTTAATTTGATTGAGTCCATTATCTTGAACATAATCTAATCCATTTAGATTCAATTGAGCTTTTAATTATGAGCCCAAGAGAATTTGATTAAGTCAATTAGTTGACATAATTATCCTAACATTATCTCTTCTTTATCTCCTAATTATCTTTAAGTGTGCATGTGGAATAGATGGAAGATTGGGTGGCACCTTCCTTCTCTTTTGGCAAGAATTGGGTGCCAAATCCTAGAGAGACCCGCCCCTCTTATGTGGCATGGTGTGGAGGAGAGAGAGGTGGGTCCACACCCCTTCTTATTTAGATAGAAACCCTATTATGGGGCTTTGGCGCCCCAACTACCTGACATGTACTCCTAGGGTGCCTTTTGTACATGCTTAAAGGGGCTGATCATATACCATTTATATCTGATTTTAATTGAAATAAATCAGATTAAAAAGGTAGAAGATTCTTATGCGATAAAGATTTATCTTTTTAAGATAATTGGATTCCTATTATGTATCAGGGTAGTGACTATATATAGGGTATGCCTCTAGGGTTTCAAGGTAAATTAATTTTTGATGAAAATTCTCTCTCTCTCTCCCTTCTCCACACCTCCTCTCCTCCCTCTCTTCTTTTCACAGCCAAGAGTTGGGCATCTCCTTTTTTCACACGTCAAGAGGTGCTTCTTTGTCTTCAAGAGTGAAGATCGAGGAGAAGAAGAAGAAGACTGTTGAATAAAAAAGTTGATCTTGCAGTGCAGTCAAGATGTTGATCAAAGTGTTCAAGGCTAAGGTTCTTTTGAAAAAAAAATCTTCTATGAAAAAAATTAGTTCGAGATCAATTCCGATGGATACCCGTAAAGGTTGGATACGTGTGCGGCTCGAGCGTCTACGAATCTTTGATCATCAGAAGCAGTGTATATCTATCCGCATCAAGGTAATGAGATCTGATCTCATATTTATTCTTAAATTTTAGATTATATATATGTATTTTCTCCTGAGCTTGGGTAGTATTAGATTTGATCTATTGTATGTGGGGTTAAAGGTTTAACCCATTGTTTCCACTATGGTTTCAAATTTTAAATCTACGCATGCTACTTATCCGATTTTCTAACAGTGGTATCAGAGCCACAGATTTTTGAAAACACTATGATCTAATTTTTAGATTAGATCTAAAAGTTTTAATAATTTAAATTAATTTTGTGCTGATATAAGGTTATCCTGGTATAGGGTTTACCCCCTATATTGCAAAGATTATCTTAGCACAAGATTGATCGATTTTGAAAACTATTTTAAAAAATTAAATCAATTTTTAAATTTAAAATTAATATATATGATATGTTTAATTTAAGTTTAGATCTAAAATTAGAATGATTAAAATTT
>KE507764.1:13322-30492 GCA_000441515.1 Elaeis oleifera
GGTCTTCTTGGACCATTGACTTCCAAGTCTTATCCAGTCTGTGAATTGTGTCTTCAAGAAAAATGATCAAGCTGCCCTTTGTGGGACAAGAGGAAAGGGCCACTAAGATATTAGCCCTGGTACACACTGATATATATGGTCCATTCGATGTACAAGCTAGGGATGGCTATATCTACTTCATAACTTTTATCGATGATTTTTCACGGTATGGATTTGTGTATTTGATGCACCAAAAGTCTGAAGCTTTTAAAAAATTCATGGAGTTCAGACATGAAGTAGAAAAATAGATCGAAAAATCCATAAAGGTTCTTCAATCAGATCAAGGAAGAAAATATCTTAGTAAAAATTTCGGGCCTATCTCAAAGATAATAGCATAGTTTCACAGTAGACACCTCCAGGGACACCTTAGCTTAACGAGGTATCCGAAAGGAGAAAATGAACCCTATTAGATATGGTCCGATCTATGATGAGCTTCACAGATCTTTCTGACTTCCTCTGGGAATATGCTTTGCTTACTAGGATTCATCTTTTGAATTGGATTTCCTCTAAATCCATTTCTACCACACCATATGAATTATGGCATGGTAAGAAGCCAACTCTTAGATATCTCAAGATTTAAAGATGTCCGGCCCATGTCAAGCGACAGCAGGCGGACAAGTTAGAGGCTAGGTCCTTTAGAGCTCATTTTATAGGGTATCCTAAGAAAACTATGGATACTACTTCTATCTTTCTGAGGATCATAATGTGATTGTGAGCCGTTATGCCGTATTCTTAAAAAAAGAGTTTATCCAAGATGGAGGTAGTGGGAGGAAGATTGAGCTCGAAGAAAAAATCTTTGAAGAGCATCGAGTCCAAGAACCTGAATCCAGTAATGAGCCAGTAGATGTGATACATCCTCCACCTCGTAGATCAAGTAGGGTCTCCCGTCCTCTTGAAAGATACTTAGGTATTCTTACAGAGGATTTACAGGAAGCATTCCTTATGGAAGATAGGGACATTAGGAATGATCTCAAAATCTATGATGAGGCAATGTTAGATGTAGACTCTGAGAAATGGATGGAAGTGATGAAGTCAGAAATTGACTCTATGCATTCCAATCAGATTTGATCCTTAGTAGATCCATCTGAAGGTATTGTACCTATTAGGTGTAAATAGATTTACAAAAAAAGATTGGGTCGGATGGCAAGATAGAGACCTATAAGGCAAGGCTAGTCGCGAAAGATTATAGTCAACGCAAAGGCATCGACTATCATGAAACTTTTTTGTCCATAGCCATGCTGAAATCTATCCATACTCTGCTTGCCATAACAACATTTCATGATTATGAAATTTGGTAGATGGATGTGAAAACTACCTTTCTAAATGGATATCTTGAGGAAGATATCTATATAGAGCAGCTTCTGAGTTTCACGTTCAGTGATAGTGATCACAAGGTCTGCAAGCTATAAAGGTCCATATATGGACTTAAGCAAGTATCTCAGAGTTGGAATACTCGCTTCAATGATGTAATCAAAATATTTGATTTCATCAAAAATGAGGAGGAGCTATGTGTGTACAAAAAGGTTAGTGAGAGCGCTGTCACATTCCTCATATTGTACGTGGATGACATCCTCCTGATTAGAAATGATATTTTCATGTTGATGTCGGTCAAAGTATGGTTGTCAAAAGAGTTCACCATGAAAGACCTAGAAGAAGTTTCCTACATTCTTGGTATAAAGGTCTATAGGGATAGATCTAAGAGAATGATAGGGCTCTCACAGCATATGTACATAGAGGAGGTGCTGAAAAGGTTTAGTATGAAAACTTTAAGAGTGATCTTTTGCCCCTTAGACATGACATTCATCTCTTCAAGAAGATGTGCCCTGACACACTTGAGGAGATCTAGTGCATGAGCAAGATCCCTTATGCTTCCATAATAGAAAAACTCATGTATGTCATGTTATGTACACACCCTGATATTGCACTTGCCGCGAGTGTCACGAGTAGATATTAGATGAATCCAAGTGAAGAATACTGGATTGTTGTTAAAATATCCTTAAGTACTTAAGAAGGACTAAGGATTTGATGTTGGTCTTTGGTGGAGGATCGGAGCTGAAAGTTGAGGGATATAGTGATTTAGACTTTATGACTGATGTCGATGATAGAAAGTCTATGTATCTTCTTGTGTAATAGTGGTGCGATTAGCTGAAAAATTTCAAGCAGCTGATCATTGCAGATTCAACCATAGAAGTCAAGTACATCGCCGCCTCTGAAGCTTCTAAGAAAGCCTTTTGGTTTAAGAAGTTTGTTGTGGAGCTGGGTGTGATACCATCAGATACCATTGCACTGTACTTCGACAACAACGGTGCCATAGCCCTCGCTAAGGAGCCCAGATCTCACCAAAAGTCCAAGCACATAGAGCAACGATTTCACATCATACGCGAATATCTCAAGAAGAAGTTCATCGAGATGCAGAAAGTCAACTCCGCACTGAATGTGGTGGACCCACTGACCAAGCCTCTCAGCCAGCAGAAGATCGAAGATCACCTTAAGAGGATGGGTCTTAGGTATATGGCCAATTGGCTTTAGATCAAATGAGAGTTTGTTGGATTTGTGCCCAAGAAGCCAATTGTTGGCTGATACATTATGTAATTCTAGGGCCTAAACTTGCACTTGTAATCTTTTATTATCAATAAAGGATTTTTTTATTCAATCATGTTTGTGTCCATGATTTATCCTAGAATTAATAAATTTTTTTGGTATATTCTTAAAGAGTTAAGAATTTGAGACATACATTAATTAGTGATTAATTTCTAAATGATCCCAATCAAAAGATTGTCACAGAGGATAGTGATCAATCCATTTGAGATTAGTGCATGGTTCACCTCCCTTGTAGACAGATGAGTCTTGGGTCTGCGGTGTAGAGATATTGGGGTGAAGGTGTAGGTGGTTGTTAGAGAACAACTTGCACTGAGCGTGACCATCATGAGAACCACATGGATGTCTACTCACTCGTCAGTGGTCTTCTCGATGCTACAGTGGTGTGAGTGGTCTTTTGACCTGCAGCGCCATTGGCTATTCGCAGTGAGGCTACTGGGTTTGACTACACGTTCCCTTGGACCCTAACCATTCAGATCCTTGCTGTGTATGTTGGCTTTAGTAGGTTTAGGTTTGCTGTTTTGAAGTAGGATGCACCTAGATTGAATCTATCGACCTTGGTAGAAAAAGAGAAGCCCTATGCGATTTGTGAGACTGAGTTCAGAAAGTCTTTGACCAAAGCAAGTATTAATACTGAAAAAAAGTTTTCACAGAATTCATAAATGAACTCGAGTCGAGCTAATTTAACATATGATTGATGATGGGGTCTGACGAGTTCTTCATGACCTCCGTCAAGTCGGAACTCACGATAGGATTGAATCATACGATAACTGCACCTAGAGGTTCATACTTTCATTCTATTGGGTTGTCACTACATATTGCTATGTGTCACTGATGGATTGTAAGACTCATCAGGCATCATCTTGATGATCGATGGCTCTCCAAGGGTAGAATTGAAAATATTCTAATTCATCGAATAGAGTTTCAATGATATTGTGATAGAGATCACAATATATCTTACTACTAGATAGAATGAAACCTATGGGGTCATATATTAAGAGATTTAATCTCAAATTTGCCAATTGGGCTTATGAAGTTCCAATTGGGTTAGGATTTTTAAAATTCTATTAGGTTTATGAAAACCATGCTAGCACATGGTTAAACCTAATTTTTTTTGGAACTTCGATTTGATCGAGTCCATTGCCTTGAACCTAACCTAATCCATTTGGGTTTAATTGGGCTCTTAATTATGAGCCCAAGAAGATTTGATTAAGTCAATTAGTTGACATAATTATCCTAACATTATCTCTTCTTTATCTCCTAATTATCTCTAAGTGTGCATCTGGAATAGATGGAAGATTGGGTGGCGCCTTCCTTCTCTTTTGATAAGAATTGGGTGCCAAATCCTAAAGGGGCCTGCCTCCTCTTATGTGGCATGGTGTGGAGGAGAGAGAGGTGGGGCCATGCCCCTTCTTATTTGGATAGAAATCCTATTGTTAGGCGCCAAGAGTTGGCGCCCCAACTAGCTGACATGTATTCCTAGGATGCCTCTTGTGTATACTTAAAGGGACTGATCATATACCATTTATATCTGATTTTAATTGAAATAAATTAGATTAAAAAAGTAAAAGATTCTCATGAGATAAGGATCTATCCTTTTAAGATAATTAGATTCCTATTATGTGTCAGGATAGTACCTATATAAAGGGTATGTCTTTAGAATTTTAAGGTAAATTAATGTTTGATGAAAAATCTCTCTCTCTCTCCCTTCTCCATGCCTCCTCTCCTCCCTCTCTTCTTTTCCACGCCCAAGAGTTGGGCGTTCCTTTTTTCCACATGCCAAGAGGTGCTGCTTTGTCTTCAAGAGTGAAGATCGAGGAGAAGAAGAAGAAGGCTGCTGATCAAGGAGTTGATCTTGCAGTCTAGGTCAAGACGATCAAAGTGTTCAAAGCTAAGGTTCTTCTTGGGAAGAAGAATCTTTTATGAAGAGAAATCAATTCGAGATCGATCACGGTAGATACCCGTAGAGGTCGGACACGTATGCGGCTCGAGTGTCTACGAATCTGTGATCATCAAAAGCGGTGAATATCTACCCATGCCAAGGTAATGAATCTGATCTCATATTTATTTCTAAATTCTAGATTGCATATATATGTTTTCTTCTGAGCTTAGGTAAGATTAGATTTGATCTATTGCATGTGGGGTTAAAGGGTTTAACCTATTTATTTCTGCTGCGATTTTCAAAATTTTTGAAATCTACACATGCTGCCTACCCGATTTTCTAACATTCACCCCAACACTTCAAGAGTCAACCCCTAACATGCATGAGTCAGACCTAAGATCAATACAATTAACCTCATAATAGTCTTAGATGAAAGATAAAGGACACCCCAAATCAACAGTTTCTCAAGTTGATCCAAAGAGAAGATGGTTGACCCTTGAAACTCATGAGTCAACCTGAGAAGCTTACAAGTCGACTCCTGATGAAGACAATGTTGGGGAGGATCCCTCACAAGTACGGAATACAAATCCCCAACTTAGGATCTCAATACCGATGATGGTGTCAACACCTTAACAGAAAGAAAGAAGAGATAAAATAAAGGACATAATCAAATAAGTGGATCAGCCCAAGGCTTACCTCCATGGAGCATGTAAACTTCGTTATGAAAGAAGAAAATAAGTACAAGAAGAGATCATACCCTCTTAACTCTCATACAAAATATCTCTGACCGTCTGATCATGATCGCAAGCTCTCTTGACCCTCAAATCATGCAAAATAGCATATGAACCAAGCATAGACCACCCTCTGTGTGAATCGACTACAAAACGGACCCGATCCACATGCATCGTGTGTTGCACGCTCATCTGCATGTGCATGAGCCACGATAAATGGCCTGTAGACCATAGCGGTCCATGGTGGATCGCATCACATATAGCGCGTAGGGCCGCACGACCGGCTGGGCCGCGTGTGTCTACACACCATGCACTGGTGCCTAATGCCTGGGCCGCATGCTGTAGGCCCCAGCTAGGGTGAGCACTGCAGGCCATTCCTCTAGGCCTTCACATCTGTCAGGCTTGTCCATCTTGGGCCTACATCCATGAGCATCTCTGCATCCGAGCTTTACTATAGTGGATTGAATTTGAGGCACCAAAACCAACAAACTCCACCTCGACTCAACATTCAGCCTTTACTTGAATTTAAGAGCTTTTGAATGACCTCATCCTCATGCCCTAGGGCAAGTACCTGGCTACTCATGGATGGGCAAATATGGAAGTCAAGCCAGACCGCTCGATCCCATCTTCGTTATATGCTGTGACCTATATGATCGAGACCTGCTCGAGGTAGCGTCTTGGCGATGTTGCCATCATCCTCTTGAGTCTTCCATCTTATACCTGATCCACCTCCTCCCGGAGCTCCACCTTGCACTGGACTCCCACTGATATTTTTTATGGTAGTTGGCTTCTCTTTGTACAAGAAGTATCGATCAACTCCTATTGGATAAGCACATCCTTTACCTTGCTTGCCATAGGGAGAAATTGCTCTTCCCATCATATCGATTTACCTCCACCTTGATTGAGCTTGACTTGTCCATCTTCTTCAATCTTGATCAACACTATCATAATTTGGACAACTTGGTGCTCTGATATCACTTGTTGGAGAGGATCCCTCATGAGTGCAGAATACAGATCCCCCCATCTAGGATCTCAATACCGATGATGATGTCGACACCATAATAGAAAGAAAGAAGAGATAAAATAATAATATAATTAAATACGTGGATCAGTCCAAGACTTACTTCTACAGGGCATGCAAGCTTCACTATAAAAGAAGCAAACAAGTACAAAAGGAGATCACATCCTCTCAATTCTCATACACAAATCTCTCTCTCAACAAGAAGCACAACCCTCACAAAAGCTCTCACAACTCCTCCAAAAAGACTCTCTCGACTTGCTGTGTCAGGATCCTCAACATCCTTGGATGCTTTCTATGATGCTCTCGGCTACTACATCATACCTCAGCCTCTACCCTTATGCTCACAGCCACTCCCACGCTCTCTTAGAGCTCTCGGCCATTCCCAGGATACTCTCGATTGCTCTCTCACACTGCTGCCTGCGACTACATTTTATAAGGCCCAAACTCACTCCAGATTGAAATCAAACTCTCAACAGGACTCAGCAACCCTAGCAAGCTCCCATGGCCATCAGATCGTGCAAAATAGTGCATAAACCGCACATAGACCGCCTTCTGCATGAACTGACTATGAAATGGACCCTATCCACATGCACCACATGTCGCGCACTCATCCGCACGCATGTGAGCCATGATAAATGCCTTGTAGAGCACGGCGGTCCATGCATGAGGCATGGACCACATCTCCTGTTACGGTCCATGGTGGACCATGTCACATATCATGCACAGGGCCGCATGACCGGTTGGCTGCATGCTAGCCTGGGCCACATGCTAGCCCAGCACCTAGGCTAGCGCTTGGGCCATGCACTGCAAGCCCAGCTAGGCCACATGCTACAGGCCGCTCCTTTGAGCCTTAGCATCTACCGGGCTTGTCCATCTTGGGCTTGCATTCTTGGGCTTCTCTACATCTAGGCTTCACTACAGTGGATCGAATTCGTGGTGCCAATACCAACAGACAAGTTGACTCTGCATATGACACCTCAAATGGCTAGTTTTCTATAAGCTTCCAATATAAATTTTCTACTAACTACTATTTTCACTCTTCTAATGACTAGTAGAGGTATTCTAGCTATGCTAGTAGTGCTTAAGACTTTGAGTTAATTGGAAAACACAACTATTGCATGCATTAAAAATAAGAGAGTTAGCATCCAAGAGTAGTAAATGTGCATTTATTGAATAAGCATTCAAGAGATCATCTACAACCATCAAGAGAACATTCACATCTATACAATACATTAAAGGGAAAGCCAGTAGCCTCCCAATACACCACATGTCGAGCTCTAGACTTTTTCGATTGTCTTTTTTCTTCGAACCTTCTTGAACCCTCCAAAGCTTCTCAAGCATTTTGAATGCCCATCTCTTCCCCGCTCTCCTCTGTGCCACCTCCTGCTAGTCTTTGCCGTCACCTTCCACCCCCTCGTCACTGGTGTCGGCCCTCCCTTCCGATCTCTCAGGTGCTTTCTTTCCATAGATCTCCAAAAAAGAGAAAGAAATGAAAAGAAAAAGAAGGGAAATGACAAAAAAAATTGAACAATCTATATGAGAAAAGGTCTTCCCTTCTAATTTTCCATATTTCCTTTATTTTGTAGATTTTGTATGTTTCCTTTGATTTTTCCTCTGTTGTTTTCATTTTTAGGAATCTCAATCGGGTGAGAAGCTCTGGACTCTTTGCTTGGCTCTCCTTGTTGGCACCTCCTATTGGTCTCTGCTATTGCCTTACTCCCCATCATCATCGGTATCAGCCTTTCCCCTCCAATCTCTCTCAGGTGCTTTTCTTCCCACAGATCTTCGAAAAAGAGAGATGCCCATCTCCTATCCACTCTCCTCACAACCACCTCCCATCGGTCTTCACCGTTGCCTTCCTCCCCATCATCATCAGCATCAACCTCCCTCTGATCTCCCTTAGGTGCTTTCTTCCCATAGATATCTGAAAAAGAGAAAGAAATGAAAAAAAAAGAAGGAAAAGGAAAAAGTGAACAATTTTATTTGTTTTGTTGATTTTCCTATGTTTCCCTTAATTTTGCTTTGCTTTTCCATTCTTAGGAGTCTCAACAGATGCGAGGCTTAGAGTGGCTGAAATATTAAGTAGAGCCTGCTGCATAGCACGGGTTACTTGCTAGTAAGCATTAAAGAAGAAAATTCCAAGCCTTAAAGAAGATCTACCATGACTTCCAACTATGTTTCAATGACTTTTCTTTGCTCAATAAGGAGCTATTGTTTTCATTGTGTCAATCTTTTATAATCATTCTTTCTTTGAAACAAGTTTCAAAGGAGTGAAACTTGAGGATAGGTCTATCTAAACCTAAAAGTGGATATTGTATTGTTACTAAGCCAAGTGAAGGCTTATCTCGGGGAAGATTTTCTATGTAAAATCAAGTAGATTGGTTGTAAGTCCATTTAAAATAGTTGAACTATAATCAAGATTTGATAATAGTTAAATTCCCAAGAAAGAGTTCTAGGGGAGTGGACATGGATGCTAAGTTTAGCACGGAACCATAATAAAATTCTTATGTTTGCTATATGTTGTTTTGTTATCTTGCAACCATTCTCCTTTGCACATACTTGTGTTTATATATTGCAATTCACCTCACATACACTCACTTAACTTAGTTTTTGGAAGTGCACATACTTGCATTAAATTTATCCCCTATCTCTTAGATGCATCTTTAGGCAACAAGCATCAATTTTGTCCTACAGCTACTTACATTTTTTGATGTCGTGGTCATGATCTTTATGGAAGCGATAGTACTTCTAGGGATTCCCAACATTTGAGGAAGTCTTCATTTTCTTTAGCCATGAAGATATTCTTGATGCTCTATCTTCATTAGGATTTGTGTCCATGGAGTGTTAAGAAGAGCATAGTGTTGAACTTCGATGGTGGACTCCTTGGCACTAGTGGTTGTCTTTTTCTCATCTAGGCCTCTTCACGGGCTCTTCTTGGTTTCTTTCTCTCCCACAACCTCTTCTGCCTTTGGTCTAGCTCCTCCCACTATGTTGTCATGGCTTCTTTGGCTCTAATGTATTTATCAGCTCAGGACAACAACTTGGCAAAATTTTAAGTTTCTTCATTTTCAAAGAGAAGTAAAGCTACAAGACTTTAATCAACTTCTAACAGTTGATATAGCAGCCTTTTCATTTAGGTCAGGGATCTCCAACATCTTTGCATTCAAGTGTTTAATGAAGCTCCTGAGGGATTCATCTCCCTTTGCTTTACTATAAATACTTTGATAGAGCTCTTCTTACACCTTCAGCTACTCATAAAGTGAGCCATGAGTTATCAATTGAGTTGATCAAGAGTGGATCCTTGCCAAAGACTAGATAATGAAGGATAACCAACTTTCCTCAAGATAGTCGAGAAACCTTAGCATAGGACAATATCATATGCCCTTTGTAGCATCATGAGAGCCTTAAAACTCTTTAAATAATCTAAAGGATCAAGATGCCATCATGCACCACTAGCTGAGGTACTTTTAACATTTTCGACAATGACTCATCCATGAAGAAAATGGTGGACTGATGGTGATCTCCAAATCTTCTCTCTGATCGGGTTGCCTCCTCAAGACTTCGATCTTCAGATTCATCTCTTCAATCAGTTAATCAAGATTGGCTTCCCATTTGGAGAGCCTTTCTGACTGGGAGGATGTTGGAAATTATCTTCCAAAGTCAATCGTCAGCCTATTGACGGTTGTACTGATTTTGTAATTATATATAAATTATTCAATAATAAAAGTTATTTGGCTTATTCATCACAAAGTTATATACATCTTCTTTAATAAATTTTGTATTATGATGAAGTCTTTAAAATTATTTTAAATTGATAAAGAAGGATTTATCATTTAGTCTTTAAACTTGTTCGCGACCAAATGATATGCGATTATCAGGATGATAGCTATATCAAGTGTAGGTCATTGTATGCCATATGGGTTGGTTGTCTTCTTAACCAAGGAGTATAGAGACACTGGTATGGCATACAGATGAGATGTAGGAGTACATCTCGCTGAACATAACCCGCTATGGAGCACTCTGCTATCAAGAGTAGCTCGCGAGGGGTATAGATATAAGTATCCCTCCGATCTGAGATCACCATAGTGACTTACAAGTAACTCACTATGCTTTGATGCTGGACTACCTGAATTTTTAATTCAGTGACAGAAGATTTTTGGATACAGTCAAGTACTTGTTAAGTCGGTGTATGAATCAAGATGTAATTGATCCCTCCAAATTATGAGAGTTAATGCATCACTATATTTTAATTTAGAAAATCTAGGTCCGGATAATCTATGTGATAGATTTGAAAGATTGAAATATAATACGGATGACTATTCCAGGATTGATAGTTAAACCCTAGGTCATCTTGAGCATTAGGGTCAAAAGGATAAATTATTCGGTAATCATATGCCAGTAGATTCTTGAATATTGCTTTACAATCATTTGACCTATTTGGACATCAGATTTTATTGCTAGATGGTCACATCGATTAGTACAGAAAGTTATTCTTGTACTATCGACTTAGGTTCAAACTTATGCGGTCATACTCAAAAGAATTTTTGTCTGATCAAGTGGCTGATTGACGATTGAGAATTATTTTAAGGTACAATCATCAATTCGATTGATGGTTAGCCTTATGCAAAAGTTGTAAAGAATTAATTTACTAAGAGTTAGTAAATTATAGGAGGATTAATGTTGCTCCAAGAATTAATTTGATGATCACAAATCATTTGAGGGAACTACTAATGTGTTTTCTATCTTTGAAGATTATTTTATGATGTTTTAGGTAGTCCAAGAGATTGGGTTTAAAAAGCTTTATCAAGTGTATCAAAAGTTGAAGTTTCAGTAAGTTGGAGAAGTTTTTGAAGACTTTTGGGAGTGTCCAAATTGATTTGAATCCACTGAGAGCGTTTGAAAATATTCTGATAAGTTTCAGACCTTAAATGCATAAAAAATTAGGTTGGAACAAAATGAGACGACCCATCTGGATCATCCCCTTCGTTGGGCAGCCAGCACGCTTCATTTTGGCTCATGGCACGCAGTGGGATGACCCACCTAGGATGACCCATGTGATTGGAACAATCCATCTGGGATGACCCTTGAGACCCTGAGATCAAAATAGAAAGCTGAACTTTCTGTCTGACCAATTGAGGTATCCCATGGGATATTCCAATGCCAGTGGGATGCCCCTTGGGACGTTCCATTCTGGGCGAGCTGCATAACGGTTAGTTTTTAGCCTATTTTGATGCATTTAATGCATATTAAACACTCTCCAACAGCTCTAAACCAACTCTAAGATATTCTCAAGGGTAGATAGTGATTATAAAAGCTCTCTTGAAGAGAAATCAGAAGTTTTGCTAGCATTCAAAGCTCACATCCATGAAAGCTCATTCAGCCCTAAAAGAGAGAAAGAAGCATTCAATCACTTCACCAACCACTCTCCAATAGCAATCAAGTGTGGAATTCATTGAGGTGTTTAACAAATCTTCTTTTCCTTGAGTATTGTATTTATTTTGCATTCATTGTATCTATTTAAGGAGATTATGTGTTGAATTTTTTGTACTCTATTTTTTGAAATTATATTTAGGTTTTTGAGTTTTGGAGGTTCCAAAACTCATTTGGGTTGATCCGAGCTCTGAATCAAATTGTTGAGGATTGGCTTCTACCTGAAAATAAGTATTCTTACTTGGATAGCAAGGGTCGGAGTGTCCGACGTGTTGTAACTTTGAATCTATTTAGTGGATTAAATTCTCAAGTAGGGACTTGGAGAGTGGATGTAGGTGCAAGGTTGGCATCGAACTACTATAAATTTTTATGTTTGCTGTGCTTACTTCTCTTTACTTATTCTTTGTGCCATTTATTTGTATTCTTTCTTTTGTGTTTGAATTTATTTTTATTGAATATCAACCCACTTCACTCAATCTCTTTAGCACATTATTTTAGTGCACTAATCTTTAAAATTTTAAAAGACCCAATTCACCCCCCTCTTGGGCTCCATTTCTGGGCAACATGTGGTATCAAAGCCCGATTCTCTAGTCCTTGCTTGATTTAACCATCAAGAGCTAAAGGTCTATGGCAGCCTAATTTGGCACATCTTTAGCCGAGGGTAATCCACAAACCGACCTCCACTTTCAATGGGTCAAACTACACCTATTGAAAAAGTCGGATGAAAATTTTTATACAAGTACTTGACTATGACATGTGGAGTGTCAAGTAAATAGACCACACACACCCACTAAATTAATGATGGTGTGTCTCTCCCTAAGCCGGAAGGTGAATGGGATGAAATTGATAAGAAAATGGCTCAGCTCAATGCTAAAGCCATGAATATTTTATATTGTGCTTTGGATGCTAATGAATTTAATTGCATTTTTACATGCAATTCAGCTAAAAAATTTGGGATAGGTTTGAAGTCACACACAAAGGTACAAACCAAGTAAAAGAATCTAAGATCAATATGCTTGTGCACAACTATGAACTATTTAAAATGGAACCTAAAGAATCAATAACTTAAATGTTCACTCATTTCACTGACATCATAAATGGTTAAAAATTTGATAAATATTATTCTAACAGTGATCTTGTGAGAAAAGTGCTCAGGTCCTTACCAAGATCATGGAAGACAAAAGTCACTACAATCCAAGAGGCCAAAGATTTGAATACTCTACTATTGGAGGAGCTGCTTGAATTCCTCATGACTCACGAACTGACCATGAAGCAACACACTGAGGAGAAAATCAGAAGAAAGAAGACCGTAGCCCTCAAGTCGACAGCTCAGGAAGAAGAAGATATAGAAAAATCAAACAATAGCGAAGAAGATGAGGACTTGACCCTGATCACCAAAAAGTTTAGACACTTCATGAGAAGAAAAAGACAAGGGACAAGGAGAAGACCACTAGTCAAGGGGGAGCCGAGCAAAGAAAGAAAAAGAATGGCTATTTCAGATCAGAATGCCCCCAGCTCAAGAAAAATCAAAAAAAGTTTAAGAAGAAGAAAGCCATGATGGCTACATGGAGTAACAATGATGACTCCACCACTAACGAAGAATCTCATGAAGAAGCTAACCTGTGCCTTATGGCACATGAAACTGAGATATCATCCAAAACTCAACCTAAATTTACTTATGATGAATTGTTAGAAGTTTTTCATGAACTTTTAAATGACCTAAAAGAATTAGGTACTAAAAATAAAATCTGAAATCAAGAAACTATGTATTAACTAAGAAAAATGAAGAAGTTGATAAGAAAATAAAGAATTAGAACTAAAGAATCAGTCTCAAATAAAAAAAAAGATGAACTTTCTAGTCAAAATGAAACTCTTGTAAAAAAAAATCAAGATTTAAAGAAAGAGGTAACCAAGTTGAAACCTATAGTTGATAGATTTATACTAAATTCAAATAAACTTCAAATGATTATTGATAGTCAAAAAGCTATATATGATAAAGCCAGACTTGGCTATAACATTCTAAGAAATAAAATTTTGAAATTTTTTGTCAATGCATTAAAATTGCCAAATATCACTTGTTTTAAATGTGGCAAGATAGGGCACAAAGCTTATACATGTTTATCAAATAAATTTGATGATAGAAATGTTAAGAAAATATGAATTTCAAAAGGAACTATTGTGACTAACCCCAAAGGACCCAAGTTAGCTTGGGTATCTAAGGTTAAAACTTGATTTCATATGTGCAGGTGTGTCTTGCATCCTAAGCAACAAATAAAGTGGTATCTTGATAGTGGATGCTCAAGACATATGACTGGTGATGAATCTCAATTCATCACATTGGAAGCCAAAAATAGAGAGATGGTCACCTTTGGAGATAATGGCAAAGGAAAGATCATCGATATTGGTAACATTGGTATCACTCCCTCCACTTATATTGAAAATATTTTATTTGTAGATAGTCTTAAGCATAACTTTTTAAGCGTTAGTCAATTATGTGATAAAGGTTACAAAGTAGTTTTTGAATCATCTATGTGCATTATAACTAGTCTTTTTGATGATAGCACTAGATTCATTGGGCATAGACATGGCAATGTTTACATGATTGATTTGGATAATCTTTCATGCAAACATATAATGTCTTGTAGCCATGAATGCTAAAATCAATGGGACTAGTTGACTTTGGCATCATAGGCTTGCACATATTAGTATGCACACACTTTCTAAAATCATTAAAAAATTTAGTTGTTGGTTTGCCAAAAATTAATTCTGATAAAAATAAAATTTATGATGCATGTCAATTAGATAAACAAATAAGAGTTTTCTTTAAATCTAAAAATATTATTTCAACTTTTAAACCGCTAGAACTCTTGCATATAGATTTATTTGGCCCTATAAGGACAACTAGTCTAGGAGGAAAAAGAATAATTTTGTAATCATTGATGATTTTTTGTATTTTTACTTGGATTTTGTTTTTAGCTTCTAAGGATGAAGCATTTTCAGCTTTTTTCAAGTTTTATCGAAAATTTTAAATGAAAAAGGTTTGCCAATTATTTCTATTCGAAGTGACCATAGCACTGAATTTGAAAATAAGATTTTAAAAAATTATGATGAAAAAGGCATAGATCATAATTTTTCAGCACTTAGAATACCTCAACAAATGGTGTTGTTGAAAGAAAAATAGAATCCTAGAAGAGATGGCCCGTACCATACTATGTGAAAGCAAGCTCCCAAAGTACCTTTGGATAGAAGTAATTAACACAGTATGATATATTCTAAACCGTGCCTTAATAAGATCAATTTTAAAAAAATACCTTATGAATTATGGAAGGGTAGAAAACCTAATATAGGTTACTTTCATATTTTTGGTTGTCGATATTTTATTTTGAATAATGACAAAGTCTAGATAAATTTGATGCTAAATCTGATGAAGCTATCTTTCTTGGCTACTCCACTTCTAGTAAAGTCTTTAGAGTATTTAATAAAAGAATACTAGTAGTAGAAGAGTCAATTCATGTTGTCTTTGATGAAACTAATGATCTTCCATCAAGAAAGAGAGAAAGTGCTGATGATGTAGGTATCATAGAAGATGAAATGAAAGAACTCACCCTCAATGATTCAAATGAATAAGACAAAGATCAGATGGATGAAAATAAGAGGATGAAAGAATCAATGATCAGAATATTCAAGAATAACCTCCAGACATAGGTAATCTCCCAAGGGAATGGAGGTATGTCCATAATCACCCTAGAAAATTAATAATTGATGATCCAGCATAAGGAGTAAGAACTAGATCCTCACTTAGAGATGTTTGGAACTATGTAGTTTTGTTTCACATCTAGAACCTAAAATAATAGATGAAGCTGAAAAAGATCATAACTGGATAATGGCCATGCAAGAAGAGTTAAATCAATTTAAAAGAAATAATATATAGACACTGGTTGCTAGACCTAAAAATTATTCTATAATAGGAACTAAATGGGTATATAGAATAAATTAGATGAAGATGGAAATATAATAAGAAATAAAGTAAGATTAGTTGCTAAAGGATATAATCAACAAGAAGGAATTGATTTTGATGAAATATTTGCTCCTGTTACTAGATTAGAAGCCATAAGAATGCTACTTGCTTTTGCTTGCTTTATGAATTTTAATTATTCAATAGATGTCAAAAGTACTTTTCCAAATGGATATATTACTGAAGAAGTATATGTAGAACAACCTCTTGATTTTGAAAATCATAAACTTTCAGATCATGTATTTAGATTAAACAAAGCTTTATATGAGTTAAAACAAGCTCTTAGAGCTTGGTATGAAAGATTAAGTAAGTTTTTATTAGAAAATAAATTTTCAAGAGAAATTATTGATACTACTCTTTTTATAAAAAGAAAGAATAAAAAAATTCTTGTTATACAAATATATGTTGATGATATTATATTTGGGTCTACTAATGAAGATCTGTGCCAAGAGTTTGCCAAGCTCATGTAGGGGGAGTTCGAGATGAGCATGATAGGAGAACTCAATTTCTTCTTCGAACTCCAGATTAAACAAATAAAGGAAGGGATCTCCATCACTCAAAGTAAGTACACAAGAGAATTATTAAAGAAATTTGGAATGGAGAGCTCAAAAATTGTAAATACATGTATAACCCCTTCCTGTAAATTAAAAAAGATGAGTATGGTAAAAATATTGATTCAAAGCTCTATAGAGGCATGATAGGCTCTTTATTATATCTAACTACTAGTAGACCTGATATAATATTCAGTATATACATGTGTACTAGATATCAATCAAATCTTAAGGAATCTCACTTAAATACTGTTAAAAGGATCTTTAGATACTTAAAGGAACACAAAACCTAGGTCTTGGTTTCAAAATAATCTTCTATGGACTTAATAGGTTACTCAGATGCAGTGAACTTGATAGAAAAATACTAATGAAACTTGCCAATTTCTAAGAGTAAACTTAATCTCCTAGTTTAGCAAGAAGCAAAATTCAGTGACTTTGTCTACGATCGAGGTCGAATACATTGCAGCTGAAAGTTGCTGTGCTTAAATCCTGTAGATTAAGCAATAGCTCATAGATTTTGATATTGAACTTAAAATATTCCCATAAAATGTGATAATACTAGTGCTATCAATTTGATCAAAATCTAATTCAACACTCTAGATCAAAATATATTAAAATTAGACATCATTTTATAAGAGAACATATTCAAATAATAACATAACACTTGAATACATAAACACTGAAATTAATTAGCTGATATTTTATCAAAGCACTTAATGAAAGTAAATTTTATGAAATTAGGAGAGAATTAGGCATCTTAGACCCTTCTGCTTAAATTTCAATCATAATTTTACTTCCAAAATTCTTTAAAATTTTTAACTTCATTATCTTAATTTTGGGAGTCATCTATCATTTTTTGAGAATTTTTTAAGATAATTAAAAATCATCAATGCTATTCAGATA
>KE507768.1:17229-31475 GCA_000441515.1 Elaeis oleifera
GATTAGGTCATCTCATAACCTAATCGAGTCAAATCTAATTGAATCAAATTTAATTAAATTTTATCTAATCCTCTTTACTTAATCAAATTAAGCTAATCAATAATCTGATTACCAATTAATCCTTCATTAATTCATAATACTTAGTGAATAAATTCATTGCAACTTTTGCATAAGGTTAACCATCAATCGAATTGACGATTAAACCCTTGAACGATTCTCAATTGTTGATCAGACACATGATCAATCAAAAATTTCTTTTGAGTGTGACCTTATAGGTTCGAACCTAAGTTGGTAGTATAAAATAATTTTAAATCAATCGATGTAACCATCTAGCAATGGGATCCGATGTCTAGATAGATCAAATGATGATGAAGCAACATTCAAGAACCTACTGACGTATGGTTACTGTGTAATTTATTCTTTTGACCCTAATGCTCAAGGATGACCTAAGATTTAACTGTTAACCCTAGATAAGTCATCCACATTATATTTCAATCTTTTAAATCCATCATATGGATTATCTGAGTCCAGATTTTACTAATTAAATACATTGATACATAATTTTACTAATTCAGAGGGATCAATCCCATCTTGACTCACGCACCGACCTAACAAATACTTGACTACACCTAGAAATCTTTTATTACTGAATTAAAATTTAGATAGTCTATACCAAAATACAGTGACTTACTTGCAAGTCACAATGGTGAGCTCAAGTCAGAAGGACACTTATATCCATACCCTTTACGAGTAACTCTTGATAGTAGAGTACTCTACAGTTGATCCATGATGATGTACTCCTACATCTCACCTGCATGCCATATCAGTATCTCCATACTATTTGGTTATGAGGATAATTAATGCATATGGCACATAATGACCTACACTTGATATCGCTATTATCCTAATAATAGCATATAATTTGGTCGTGAACTAGTTTAAGGACTATGCGATAAATCTTCTTTATTGATCAAAATAGTCCTAAGGACTTCATCACAATATAGGAGTTCGTTAGGAGATATAATCTTGTGATGAAAAAAGTCAAATAATATTTATTATTGATCAATTCATATACATTTATAATTAGGACAATCATTAAATGATTGACTTTAGGACATAATTTTCAATATTTAATTGGTAGCCCACTTATCTGACCATTTCAACGGTATCTAAGGCAAGCTTTGGCAGACCCTCCCATCGATCTCACTTATCTAGCCAATGTGGTCAATCAACTTTTGATTAGGTTGCTCATTGATTTGAGCTAATCCATGCCACCTAGGTTAGTCAGCATTATGATTGTACTGACTAATTAAGATGTGACTTGAACCTACTTTGTCCTCTCATGATTTGGTGAAGTCAGTAGGAGGATCTTAAGTTAATCGGTTTGACTGATTTTGGTGCCTCTAAGCCAGCTTTATCTTTAGTCCTCTTCAATGATTTGGTGAAGTCAGTGAAAAGATTGTTGATTGCTGGTTAATCGTTTCTCTTCATTCTAAAATAAATAATTAAATCCTCTAAATTAGTAGGTCTTTAAAATGAAATAGTTATAGAGATAATTAAATAGAATTATCATTCATTATATAATGACTCTATTGTACTATCTGATAAATGGTTGGTATGGTCAAGCTTTTCTTGGGTCTGATCATTCATTAGTTAGATTCATTGAGTATATTCATTTTAATGGTTAGACCTAATCAGGACTTTTAGTGGAGGCCTATACCTACTAAAAGGAAATCTGGGATAAAACTATTACTAGAAATTATTTGAAGGAATAAATGGTTAAGAACCTACTCATAGATACACATGGGTTCATCGAGCTTTCCTCGAGCCCATATGTAATCTGTGTGGATTTTAGTACCTGCTATGGAATTAAGGTAATTTTTTGAATTGGAGGTAGAGATTACCAATTCGTATAAAATAATGGAAGGAACCTTTAGACTAAAGTTCAAATCTTTAAGATTAAATAATTTATATACTAATAGATTTTATATTTTTTCAGTAATAGCTAGTAAATTATCACTCTCCTCACTATTAGACAGTGATAAGCTTATAGGACCCAATTTTAATAGTCAGTATCAGAAGTTGAACATTGTTCTTGGATCGAAATTGGTTAAGAAGCTCAAAGCAGATCAGAGTCGAACAGAGTACTTCTTTTTTAACAAGCTGGATTATTAGAAGAAGAATTATCCTCAATATCTTCAGTCCCTTGATCTAAACAAGCCTAAGAAGAGAAATTAGCAAATGATTGCTGATCAAGATAGTTATATGATAACATATTACAATTTCTCTATTTGTGATACTACTATCTGGGTATTGGATACTAAAAGTCCAATTAATATTTGCAATTCATTACAAAGACTTTAGGTTAGTAGAAGATTTGAAAATGATAAAAAATTTTAAACGTAGGAGATGAAAGTCATATTGTAATCCTGGCTTAAAGAATTGTCAAGCTTATTTCCAACTCATATATTATCATTTCAAGTGATTGTCACTATCGTCTAATCTTTTTGATGAATGTAATCTCTGTAGTCTTTTTGGCCAAAGATGGTTATAGTTTATCAATAAAGAATGATTATTGTGATATCATTATGAATGATACTATAATAATATACGGATAATTGAGAAATGGCATATACCTTTTATCACAGCCTGTTAGTATAATGTACACATCTAATAAACATCCTAAATTAGATAATGTCATGGATGCATATCTTTGGCATTGTCGGTTAACTAAAGAAAAATCCTCGAGATCAATGATTGTGAATTATTATCGATCTGTGAGTCCTGTCTTCTTAGAAAGATGACCAAGTCATTCTTTACTGGAAGGGATGAATGAGTTAGTGATGTTTTGAGTTTAGTATACACTGATGTATGTGGACCTATGAATACAAGTGCTAGAGGAGGGTATAGTTACTTCATTATTTTCACTGACGACCTATCTAGGTATGGATATGTCTATCTTATGAAGCATAAGTTCGAATTGTTTGAAATGTTTAAACGATTCCATAATGAAGTAGAAAAATAAACTGAAAAGAGTATCAAAATTCTTCGATCAGACCAAGATGCTGAATACCTTTTCAATGAATTTTGATATATCTAAAAGAGAATAAGATTTTCTTGCAATGGACACCTCTTGGGGCATCACAACATAGTGGAGTGTCAGAAAAGAAGAATCGAACTCTGTTAGACATAGTTCAGTCCATGATGGAGTTTGCAAGTCCGCCATCTCTTTTTGGGGTTATACTCTTGAAACTACTTGGTATGTTCTGAATAATGTTTTAAGCAAATTGGTCACCAAAATACCATATAGACTGGGCTATGCCGAAATTCTCTCACCTTAGGGTTTGGGGTAGTCCCGATTATGTCAAACATTTAAAGATCGATAAGCTTGGGCCCCAATCTGATAAGTGTTATTTTATAAAATACCCCAAAGAAGCTAGGAGATATTATTTTACCTTCCTAACGAACAAAAGGTGTCCATGGCTCTTAGGATAATCTTTTTAGAAAAGAAGTTCCTTGAGGAAGGAACTAATGCCACTAAGGTTGAGCTTGACAAAGCTCAATAGATAGAAAAACTAACACAGACAAATGAACCTATAGAACAGGATTTGATTAGATCAAATTCTGAGCCTATTGTAGAGGTGCCTTTGAGGAGATCCAATAGAGTACTATATCAGCCGAACAGATACTATGATTTCTTGATTCAAGATGGTGATCCAGTTGAACTAGATGAGAATAATGAAGATCCGATCACCTATATGGATGTCATGCAAAGATCTAACTCTGAGAAATGGCTTAATACCATAAAATTCAAGATGGAGTCCATGGAGATCCATGATGTATGGACACTCGTTGATCCACCTGAAGGGATAAAATTCATAAGGTGTAAATGGATACTTAAAAGAATAAGAGGCACAGAAGGGAAGGTAGGACCTATAAAATTCATCTGGTTGTCAAGAAATATCATCAACATTATGGTATTGACTATGACAAGACATTCTCTCCTGTGGCAATGCTTAAATCTATTTGGATTATACATGTGATAGCAGCATACCTAGTCTGGTAAATGGACGTCTAGATGACTTTTTGAAATGGAGAGCTAGTTGAAGAGGTGTATATGACACAGCCAGAAGGGTTCATATCCATAGATGATTCTAAAGTGTGCATGCTATACAAATCCATTTATGGATTGAAACAAGTGTCTCAGAGTTGGAACATGCATTTTGATAAAATAATCAAAGTGCATGGCTTCGTTGAGAATGAAGTGGAACTTTGTGTCTGATTATATTTTTACCTTATATGATAGAGTGATATGCTAGAAAAGTTTCAAGCGGTACACAGTAGCTAACTCTGCATGCGAAGCAGAATTGATTGCAGTATTCGATGCTGCTGTAAAGAAGAAACCCTAGCCGACCCCTTCACTAAAGCCATCAAGATTTAGGAGTTCAATAATCATAAATGAAAGATGGGTATTAGATATTATTCTGATTGGCTTTAGTCTAAGTGGGAGTTGTTGAAAATTATATCCTAAAGTCAATTATCTATCTGTAGATGATTGTTAATTATATATAAATTATATTAATTATTTAATAATTCATCATAATTTATATCTTTCCTAAAGAACTGTTAAATTATGATGAAGTCCTTAGAACTATATATAATCGATAAAGGAGGATTTATTGAATAGTTCTTCAACTTGTTCATGACCAAACGATACGTTATTAATAAGGATGATAACATTTATCAAGAATAGATCGTTGTGTGCCATATGGATTGGTTGTTCTCATAACCAAGGAGTGTGAAGACACTGATATGATATGGAGATGAAATGTAGGAGTACATTTGCATGGAACTTGACCCAACTATGGAGTACCCTACTATCAAGAGTAGCTTGCAAGGATATAGGTATAAGTATCTCTCTGATCTAAGATCACCATAGTGACTTGCAAGTAACTCACTATACTTTGGTGTCAGATTACCTATATTCCTAATATAGTGACGAAAGAATTTTAGATATAGTCAAGTACTTGCAAAGTCAGTGTGTGAGTCAAGATGAGATTAATCGCTCCAAGTTGTTGGAGAAAATGCTTCAATATATTTAATTTAGTAAAATCTTGGTCAGGATAATCTTTATGAGAAGTTACAGGATTTATAAGATTGAGACACAATATGAATGAATTGATTAAGAATTGATAATTTAACTTTGAAGTTATTCTGAGCATTGAGGGTCAAAGGGAAGAATTATATAGTAACCATATACCATAAGGTTCTTGAATGTTGCTTTACGACAATTCAACCTATCCGGATGTTGGGTATCATTGCTAGATGGTCAATTTGATTGATACAAAATTTATTTTATGCTATCGACTTAGTGTTTGAATCTATGAGATCACACACAAAAAAATTTCTGTCTGATCAGATGGCTGATCAACGATTATGAATCATTCAAGGGTGTAATCATCAATGTGATTTATCATTAACCTTGTGCAAAGGTTGCGATAGAATAATTTACTAACAGTTAGTGAATTATAGGAGGATAAATTAGTAATTAGATAACTGATTAGCTCAATTTAATTGAGCATTAAGATTTGAATCAAATCTAATTGAATTGAATTCGATTAGGTTTGACCCAATTAGGTTATGAGATGACCTAATCGCTAAGAAAGATTAATTTTGATTTGATTAAGACTTGAGTTCAATTATTTCTAATTGCATTAGGATCTAATTGGGTTTCTAATTGGATTAAAAATTTTTGATCCTTGGCTGTAACCAATTCCTAAATTGGTTAAGAATCAATTAAGCACCAAAAGGAGGAGTCCTAGTCTACTGGAACTCTCTCTCCCTTGGCCGCCCCATGAGAAACCGCCCATATTTTCACGCCCTTCCCTTCTCAGCACTAGATTTGGATAAAAATCAGTTGGTTTCTAGTTCAAATTTGATTTGAACTGGTTTACTTATCTTAATAAGATTTGATCTCATCCAAACACCTTGCCACCACCTATTAAAAGGTTTTTTTGTATGAAAAACTAAGAAAGAAAGATTTCAAGGTGAGAAACCTTTCTCACCATGAAAATAGTGTGGGGCATGAGGAAATTAAGAGGGTGGTGGGTTTCTTGGATCGTGAGAAAAAGAGGAGAGGGTCTCCTCTTGTGGGCTTTTGTGCATGAGAACCCTAGGGTTTCTTCTTATGGTTTTGGGAAGAGAGAAAAGTGAGAAGAGAGTTCTCATCTTCATTTCTTCCACCAACTAATCCTCCTCCTAAATATGCTTCTTCATCCTCTAGAAGAGTCCACGTGAATCGACGAAGGAGTGCAATCAACCATCAGGAGGGATCTCTGCAGGAGATCTAGCACTCTAGAGAGATCGTCAATCATCGGACCTCTGATTAGATCCGAAATCTTATGTGGATACTCGTAGAGGTCGGACATCTATATGGCTACTATGCAACTGGAAGAACCTCTAATCCATAAAATTGACTATGGTGAATTTCAACCCATGCTCAGGTATAGAGATCCGATCTCTATTTCATGGTAGATGCGATCTACAAACTTATTGATATGATCAATAGTGTTTAAATTTCAGATCATGCATATTTATGTCATGTCATCGTTCCTATTCTTAATGGTTTTAGATTAAATCTAGTGCATGATAGATTAAATTATTTAATCTAGTACATTCTACTGCTCTCATTTCAAAAAATTTGAAAATCATACGTGAAACCATCTACCATTTTCATTACAATGGTACCGAGCGTGACCATATGAGAAGCCACATGGATATCTACTCACTCATCAGTAACTATCTTGATACTATAGTTGTATGAGTAATTTTTTGACCTGAGATATCTCGGTTATTCATAATAGAATTGCCGTAGTTTGATTGTAAATAAACATAATCTCTTAGCTATTTAGGTCCTTGTAGTATATGTTGGCTGAAGTAGGTCTTTTGTAGGAGTAGGGAGAGTACAAAGATAGGATCTATCGACCTTGATAGAAGAGTAGTCTTATGCAATCTAAGAGACTGAGTTTACAAGTTTGTGGCCATAGCAAGTTGATGGATGGAAAAGTATTCCATCAGAATCCTATTTTGGACTTGAGCTAATTAGATTAGGCATATGATGGATGCTAGGGTTTGACAAGTTGTCCATGACTTTCATTCTATAGGGACTCATGATAGAGGAACCGAATCACATGATAACTACACTTAGAGGTTCTAAATATTTTGTTCTACTAGATTCCTACTACATACTGCTAGATGTCATTGGTGGATTGTGAGAACTTACTTGGACCATTTTGGATCTATAATCCAAGTTTGAGGTGAGTTGAAATTGTTCCAGCCCATCGAAAAGTATTTTCGATGTTACTTTGATGGAGATCATTATAAGTCTTACTATCAGATAGAATAAAATATATGAAGTCACACACAAAAGGGATTGACCAAATCAATTGATTGGATCTAGATCCAATTATCAATTGGATTGATAATTCAGATCGATTGGTAAAAGTTACAAATAGAAGTTTTGTTAAGTATTTGCAAATTTGATCTGATTGTAAGTGTTGCAATTGAATTTGATAAGATTAAATTTGATTTATAACCTAATTAAATTAAATCAGATCTAATTTAGTTAGTATTGATCTAATCTAAGTTGAATGGGTTTTCCAATCCAAGTACGACCTGGATTAGAAACCTAGTTTGACTAGATTTTGAATTCAACTCGAATTGGGCTTTATCTGGCTTCAAATTGGATTCAAATTGAATCCAAATTAAATTAAAATCTCACCTAATTAGATTAGGATAAGAGAATCTCAGTTTGATTAGGATTCTTCCTCCTCTTTGGTGCACAAAGAGAGAGGGGCGGTGCCCTTCTCCCTACGCACGCAATAAGAGAAGGGGCACCAATAGTTGGCACCCCATTCTCCTAAGACTCTCTCTCCTTCTCTCTTTTGGATTTAACTCAATCCTGACTAATTTAGAATCAGATTAGGAGTCCTTAAAGGGGTTTAAATTTAGATTATGGTGTGGGAATTCAAATAGGAGTAGGACTCCTTTTGGTTTGAGAGTGGACTTCATGTGGCTACCCCCTTTGCCTATAAATAGGGGCACCCCACCTCTAGAATGCCCCAAGCACTCCTCCATCGGATCCCATGCCCAAAGAGAGAGAGAAAATTAGAGAGAAAAGAGAGAAAAAGGAAGAAGAGAAGAAGAAGAGAAAGGGTTCTCTTTAGCTTCTTCTTCGAGGTCCTGCACGAAGGTGTTTATGTTGTCTTCTTCTATGATGAGATCTAATTAAACGAAATAAATCTAAAAGAGGCTAGCACCTTGGTGATCTAGAAGGCTTTGGGTTTACATCAGCTCTGTGTGGATATCTATAGAGGTCAGGCATGTATATGGCTTCAAATAGAACTAGCAAGCAATCCAGATTCGGCTTGCAAGTGGATAGCAATCTCAGGTAAGTTTTTAATCCTTCTTAATTTTTGATTTTCAGATCTATAAATCTAAATTAATCATGCATGTTAGATTTCTTTTAGGTGATACTAGATGAGATCTAGAGCATGTAATATGTTAAAATTTAATCTATGCTTTCCACTATATTTTTATGAGATGAAAAAAAATCTACATAATGAAATCACCCAACTTCAATAGTTAGTGACCAGCAAGCTATCCTACAGTCAACGATTAAGATCCCTTCACGAGGATCTATCAAGGCTATTGAGGATCTCTCTAAAATCTAAAAAATCCTAGAAGAAAGACACCTTTAGAAAGAAAACTTATAGAGAGAGAAAGTAAGATTTTTTAGAAAGAGAAGTAGAGAGAGAAAGTGGGAAGAGAGAGGAAGAAGAGGGGTGAGAAAAATCTTTCTTTTCCTTTCTTTTTTCTTTTTCTTCTTTTTTCTTTCTTCTTCCTCTTTTCTTCCTAATGGAATGGGGGACCTTATGGTCCCTATTTGTTCCCCAGATCATAGAGCACTATCGGTGCTGCTGTGGCTGATGGCAGCTAGGGTTGCTATGGCGCAGTCCAAAAATTCTATACTGACGATTGGTAGTGACCAATGACACCAAAAAATCAAAAGAGGAGGGTAGAAGCAAGAGAAAATAAGAGATTTCTTATCTAAGTTTTTTGGTGAGATTGACAGTGAGTGACATTGTCTAATGCTCTGAAAGAAGAGAAAAAGGAGGTGGGGCTTACTTTGGGCTCTAGTGGGCTCTCCAACTCGATTCTCGATGGGCACAATCATGACTTTCAAAACAAACTCCGACGTGATTCCTCAATGTTGGGCCTTCAATCTCCAATAGGAAGGATGGGAACCTTTACTTCCCATTAAATAGAGCTTGAGGGGAGGAGTCCAACTCCTCCCCGACTTCAATTTCCATCCCAAAATCGAGGGAAGAAGACTCCCAATCGGAGTCTTCCTCATCCCTATTTTTTTTTGATGCTTTAAGATTTATGCAAAATCTTTTTTTCAACCACTTTAAGACTCATGCAATTGGGTTTAGGTTGGGTTAGGGTATCGCAATTATTGATTTTAAAAAAAGTTATCTAATTTATAAAAAGAGCACATATATTGAATACCATATAAAACAAGTGAGAGCCCCCAAAAGTTTAGAGCATGATTCGGCTTCTTGATATGGCATATTTTGCTATTGGATCCTGTATAGTCCTCTTCATAGTGGCTAAAGAGATCCACATCGAGTCCAATGATACTTTAGTACAAGATAAAATTATAAAAGGGCCATAAGATAAATATTATCTCATTCTTTTAGGAGGAGAAAAGATGAGGCTCACCCATATTGTAATTACTGAGATATTAATACTTAGGTTATATTTAGTTGTAGTTGCATGAGGTTACAAATGCATACGGTTGTAGTTTCTATTTTTGCAACTACATTTCTTGTGTTTATAGTAAATAAATATCATATTTTTTGTTTGCTTATAAATAAGAGTTGTAATTATATTAATTATACTATTAAAAAATATTGACTATCTCTCCATCATTGACTGACCATATGTTGGGACTTAAACCATTATAGAGATTCCTCTAAAGTTTTTTAATTATAATATTTATAAAATTACAAGAACACCCATTCAACTTTAGCTTAATTTACATATACCCTCTGTACTTTAAAAATGTCAAACTGATCCTTTTAGTTATTGATATGTTCCAACATGGTCCAGCCAACTATCTTTATTAACAAATTTTGTAAATAATAAAATATCCTTATCTCTATCTTCTCCCTCCTTCCTTCTTCCTCCTTCCTCCTCTCTAATTGATCCCCTCCTCCATCACCAACATCCCTCTTTCTCCCTCCTCCTTCCTCTTCTTTCTCCTCCTCTCCTTTTTCCTCATCGATTTTTCTTCCTTTATAGTGACTCTCTTTACCCCCACCCATTCCTCCATCTCCTTCCCTTCCTTTTCATCCACTTCTCCTCATCCTTCTTCTCTTCTAAGCCACCTATAAACCATTCCCCTCCATACCGACCCCTTGCACCTTCATCTCATCTTGTCTTCCCTCTCTTCTTTCTCTCCATCCTTTTCTCCTCCTTGTCCTCCTCCAACATAGTTTTTGTCGGTGACCCCTCTCCCCTCCTCTCCTCCTCTTTATCCACTTCTCCTCCTTATTCTTTATCTCCTCCTCATCCTCTTCCTCCTTCAAATCCATCTATCTCTCTACCTCCTTTCCTTCCTAATCCATTTCTTCTCCTCATCTTCCGTCTCATTCAAGTCGTCTATAAGCCATCCCCTCCACGGCTGCCCTTTCATCTTGGATCCTTCTTGTCAGCAACCCATCTTTCCCCTCCACTTTCTCCCCATCCTCTTCTTCTTCTTGTCCTCCCCACCCATCCTTGCCGGTGGCCCTTCTCCCCTCTTCTCCTTCCTTTTCATCCACTTCTTCTTCTCATCCTCTTCTTCCTCTAAGTCTACCTATGAGCGAGGGATATTTTCATCGATTAAGATAAAAGCTAACACCGTTTGCTGGTAAAATAAATCGCTAGACCATATTGAAACATATCAATAAGTAGAAGAGTCAATTAGATATTTTTTAAAATACAGAGATGTAAATAAAATTAGACTAAAGTTGAAGAAGTATTTTATATTTTTTTATTTTATATTATACCAAATTTGATCATAAGACAATACATCATAAGAGGGCCCTCAAAATGTCATCTGAGTAATTAGATTTTCAACAACTTATAACAATCCAAATATTGGAAAATGACTACCACCTATGATTGGGATTCACTTATTGTTAACCTTTCCATCTATATCTATCCAAGGAATGATTTTGATAGTTACAAGATATTTAAGTATATAATGAAATTAATGGTATTTTGAAATGCATGCCGAGAAAGTTTCAGAAAGCTAAAATCAATTTAAAACTATTATAAAAAGTTTGAGGTAAGAAAATAAGTTTAAGAAGCGATATTGTAAGTGATATTTAAGGTCAAGAGTCAACACCAAAATTCGAAGAGATGATTCTAGCATGTAGAATCTCAAGTGGTACAAAACTACAAGTTGACCCCAAGTTTCTAGGAGCCGACTCTTTCAAGGTAAGATAGAAAGCTACATTTTTCAAATCTATTTATGAACTAACTCCTTCAGACTTTAAGTCGACCTCAAGTTAGCTTAGTCGACTTTCTCAAACAAGATAAAGGGGTGCCAAAATAGATCTGATTTAGAGTCAATCTTCTGCTAGTCCTAGTTAATCCACTGTATTTGACAGTTCTAATGGCTAGTTCTATAGAAACTATAAAATTGTGCAATACTTCCCCAATGACTACTTCCAGCAAATATATTGAAGAAAGAAAAAAATAAAAATAAAGAGAAAATCTAAAATATATTGAGTGTTCATTCAAGAGAGTGCTATTATATTTCTTAAGCACCAAATTTTTGAGTTTTCAGACATTTGAAAGGAGAAGAAAAGTACACTAATAGTCAAACTTCCTCAACGATATTCTATTGAGCTTCAACAATATTTTCTATTGATTTTCTAGGAGCTTTTTCTTATGTTTTTTGATATATAATTTTTGTTGTAACAAGTTTCAACTAGGTTTGGAACTTGAGGAAAAGGCCAATCCAAGTCTTAATTTACATTGTATCTTTGTAGAAACCTAGGAGTGGCTTGAGAGAGTGATTTTGACTGATTTTCATTAACAAAATTAACTAGTTTTGATTATGAACCTGAGTAAAATAACCATGCTATAATCTTGGAGAGATCATAATGAAATTTTCAAGAAAATATTTGGAGAGTAGACATAGACATTATGTTTGGCATCAAACCACTATAAATTTTTGTGTATGTGCATGTTCTTATTGATTTTCTTTATGTTCTCATTTGTATTTGCATATTTATAGTTTTAATTCATTACTTCCATTGCACATTCACTTTGTATGCTTTAAATTGAGCACATATTTGCTTTAAGTTTTGAAAAAGCCAATTCTCCCCCTCCCACCATCTTGGGTTATCCATTTGGGCAATAAGTTGTATCAAAGCTTTGGTACTTAGGTCCTTTTGATCTAATGACCAAGAGTCAAAGATTGGATGATAGCTCAAATAGGATTGTCTCTTTACCAAAGGGCAATCTACCAATCGACTTATACTATTCAATGCCTCTAATCTATTGAAAAAGCATACATGTGTATTTTCATTTAAGCACTTGATTATAACTTATAGAATGTCATAATCAATGATCACATACATCCACTACCATTGTTGTTGGCATTATTACTCCGAACCTAAAAGGTATTGGGATGACCTATATTAGAAGATGGCTCAACTCAATGCAAAGACCATGAATATTTTATATTGTTCCCTAGATGCAAATAAATTTAACAAAATTTTTATGTACATTTTAGCTAATGAAACATGGGATAGATTAGAAGTTATCCATGAGGATACAAACCAAGCTAAAAAAAAATCTATGATAAATACTCTTGTTCATAAGTATGAGTTATTTAAGATCGAACAAAATGAATTCATTAAAATATTTACTAGGTTTATTGATATTATAAATAGTCTTAAATGTCTAGGGAAGTCTTATACTAATAGTAAGTTTGTTTACAAAATTCTTAGAATACTACCAAGAGCATGGGAGGCAAAAGACAGTGCCATACAAGAAGCTAAGGCCCTTAATGTACTATCTCTGGAAGAGCTCTTGAATCACTCATGACCTATGAGCTACCATGAAGCAAAATAATGATGAGAAACTAAAGAAAAAGAAGACAAAACTCAACAAAAGGGATCTTGTAAAAGATTTACCAAAATTGAATTTGAAAATAATAGAATTTGTGATGTTTGTTAACTTGAAAAATCTACTAGAAACTCTTTCAAGTCAAAAAGTATTGTTTCAACTTTTAGACTGTTAGAATTAATTCATATGAACTTATTTATATCCACTAGGACTATAAGGCTAGATGGCAAAAAATATGAACTTACGATTGCTCATATTTATTTTGATTTATTTGAATATTATTTTGATACAAAAAGCTGAAATATTTTTGTATTTTAAAGTTTACTGAAAGTTTTAAATGAAAAGAACTCAACTATTATTTATATTTGAAGTGATCATAGAACCAAATTTGAAAATCAAAATTTTGATAACTTTTGTAATGAAAAGAAATTGAGCATGCTTTTTCTATCTTAGGATACCTCAACAAAATGTGATGGTAGAAAAGAGAAATAAAAGTTTAGAAGAACTTGTTCATACCATGTTGTATGAAAGCAACCTCTCAAGATATTTTTGGGTAGAGTGATTAACATAGTATATTATATTTTAAATCATGCTTCAATCCGACCAATTTTAAAGAAACTTCTTATGAGCTTTGAAAAGATAAAAAATATAATATTAATTATTTCATATTTTGGTTGTTTTATGCTAAACAATGGAAAGATAAGATTGAAAATTTGTCACCAAGTTGGATGAAAGTATCTTCTTGAGACACTCTTCATCTAGCAAGGTATATAGAGTTTTAATAAAGATCCTTGGTTATTGATTGTTAGATGTGTGCCCTAGATGCCAGATCGGCTGACACATTCCTGCACATATCTAAGGGTAAATTATAATTTGACTATAAATGAATAAAGGTTATTTTCTATCACATTGTGTACATTGTGTCTGTGATACATCCTTTGAGTTAGTGGAAACGTTAATTCATATTTTCAAGAGTTGAAATTTAAGGCATGAATTTACATAACTAACTCATAAACTGCTCCTGACCATAGGATCATCACAAGGATGGTGATCGATCC
>KE507769.1:72993-83083 GCA_000441515.1 Elaeis oleifera
CATCTGAATCAGGCTTCAACCAACCCCTATTTTGGCCGTTCTGATTGGAAGGATTGACGGAAGGGCCCTACACGTTCTAGTCAAATTTAGTCATTATGGAAGCACTGGGCTGCACACCAAATGATGACAAGTCATCAAGTTTAAAAGGCTCAAGCCTAGGCCACATGGGGACGACAAGGCATAGACCAAATAAGGTCCCATCCAAAGGCTCAAGGTCATTCACTTTTTCATGACTAGAGCCGAGGTTCTCAAAATCCAAAGTGAAAGAATGATCTTGACATATTCTCGATAAATCAATGGTACTTTCTTCGCCCGACACAGTCATGACTCAGATTCAGAAGTGGCGGGGGGGCCCTAATGTTGGGGGCAATACCTTGGCCATGCCAAAGACACCAGGCAGAAGAGGTCTCAAAGAAGCCGAACCTTATCCCCCACTCTCAGCTCCTTGATTGTCCGTCCATGTAATTAATGATTGTCCCCATGTGCCATGAGGTGACAACACACCAAAATTAAGGTCTAAAAGCTATGCACGAATTTTAAGAATATTCAATGGAGGGAGAAAATCTCTAGCGCCCACCGCATAGGGCTCTGACGGGACAAGGTGGGATAGTGCGACACATACTTTATTAGGCACATATCGAAAGGGAAAGGGTTGGCCTCTCCCTGACAACTATATTTATGGCTTTCTCTTCGGATGATGATACCAAATGGCTGATCCTTGGCCGGCCGGTCCATCAGGCATTGATCCAAGAGGCGCTATGATTCAAGCTATTTTTTTGACGATCATTGGCTAATCCTTACTCTTAATCATATGTCATCCTGATGACTATAACAAAATATTTTGAAAAAAGTTTCCTGATCATTGGCCGATCTTTACTCCTAATCATATGTCACTCTAGTGACTATGGCAAAATATTTCGAAAAAAGTTTTCCTCATGATCCCACCAGATCATAGCAATCTACAGTAAGCTACGCTCCTCCAAACGGCTGACTACGCATCAGCTAAGTTCACACCGCATCACGCCATCCGACGACGTGTAATCGGCCCTCAAGGTCTAATCTTTTCGATCCTTAATTAGGGAGCAGCGACCGAAGCGGCGCATAATTGTCCTCCAAAGCATCCCTTTTCAATTCTTGGTTTAACCAAGCACCCAATGGCCTTCGTCCCAACGTCTCTAGATGACTATCACATCAAGTCATTAAATATGGTGACTTGTCATAGTGGCGGTAACTGACAAAGGGTCTCTTTATAAAGGGCAGTCATGAATAAAATCTCATCATTCCTGAGACGTTAGCTATTATTCCATGTAATAAATGTAAGTAGCTCTCACTTGCCACGAGGTAATGCTATCCTTTCGGCCCTCAAAGAATCAAAGGGACGGGCATAGTTTTCAAAGACATTATGAAGGGCAAAATGACTTTGTATGACCTTTCATCTTCCCAAGCTCTAAACGCTCTTAAAAAAAAGATAAATCGGAGATCCAAAGGTATACCTCCTCGTCCTCTTAAAAAGCTTGTTTTTCCCTTCTGTTGCGAAAAATTTGACTTGAGCGTCGGAGGATCTCCGTTGGAGTCATCTCCGATGAAATTTTTCTTGTAGATCCAGCCGTTGCCGACTCACCTGATTTCCTCATGCTCCGATGCCTCCAGGCCCGGACGAAGTTCATCCGCAACAGTTCTCAAAAATTTTTGATCAAAATCCCACTGCTCAGGTGAATTTGCGCTCGTTCCAATGGTCGCACCCATTTCCTTATCAACCAGAGGGCTTTTGGTTGAAGTCTCAGTGCATCTCTAAATATTCGAATCTGGGAAATTGATGTGGAGTTGGTCTTTCTTCTCTGAAGGAATTAAATGCCTTGCTGAGTGAAATGACACAACTACACAAGGACACCAATGCTCTCCATCATCTACCAGCACAACCGTATTACACCTGAAATATCCATTAGTCGCCGTTGGCAAGTGAGTCCCCACTCACAGAGAGCCAGCAATCATAAACTAATATTATTAGTGCTTAACGTTTTAACATTAGATGAGGCATAAACTGTTGGTTACCAAATCATGAAACTCATATTACACAGACAAAACCTGTCAGATACCAGATCTTGTTTAGCAAGCCTAGTAAGTAAACAAAACAATTTTCTGAAAGGCCTCTCCACACTCAGGTTGCCAACTGCAAAAAGTTGAACTTACACAGCACACGCATGCACGTGCACGTCCATGCACACCCACGTGCATGTATGCAGCATGCATCTAGGCACGCACGCGCAACACACTCATGTTTCCCTCTGTTTTCGTTTTCAATTTTCCTTTAACATTTTTTAAGGTTCTACATCACAAATCATTTGGTATGATCCACCGATTTTTTTATTGGTTCTTCGAAAATGTCACACACTGTCAGAACAGATCATTCATACAGCTTATGGATATTTCAAAATATTTGACATAAATGTTCTCATGTCACAGGCAAAGCTACGTGACCCATCTGTACAAGCTGAAGAGCAGCGCGGTTCAAGATTTATAGGTGCTCTTTTAGTGGAAAACTTGAAAATTTTGATTTCCTCATGTTGTGGTGGTTATCCCACCTCAGTTTATAAGAAAATCGATCTGAATTAGAGGCTAAGTTCATATAAAGTCGATCTGAATTGGAAGCTGAAACTGATCTGAATTGGAAGCTGAGATCATATAAAGCCGATCTAAATTGAAAGCTGAATGTCGATCTGAATTGGAGGCTGAATACTGACTTAGCTCAATCCAGCTCATCTAAACACTGACTTGAGCTACTTTAATTGACTTCTGGTGAAATATTATGATCAGCTTATATAAATAACGATCTGACTCATTTTAGCTCATATAAATACCGATCTAAAGCAAAGTATTCCATATATCCGAGACGTCCGATCTTATATGATACTTGATCTCACCTCGATCTTTTATCGAGGTGAGCCATTACATTATTAGTGGTAGTAGTCATTCTGTGAGAGCCTGTCACAATCTTTATAACTAAACTATAGCTGGCCACGATCTCACATACAGCCATGCTACAATTCATCCCCAACTGGCACATACAGCTAAGTATGATCTTATTCTAGCTAATACATATAGCTATGCTCTAGCTTACTTACAGCTGGCCTCTAACGGTCTAACAAACTCCTCCAGCGGCTTAACAAACTCTCTAACGGCCTCATCAGTCCCTCTATAAATAGAGGGCCAGAGGATCCTCTAGGTAAGTTCTGACTCTCAAGTTCCAAGCTCAAACTAGATTTCAAACTAGAGGGAGACTCTACCACTGGGACTCTAGTTCCTATAAAGTCACCAACCCTCTAGTTCCACACAAATCTTCTTTCTCTCTATTCTACTTTTTCCACCTCCTTTTCTCAAAGCTCAAACTGACTGATGCATCGGAGGGTCAAAGATCGGAGGATCCCCACTGATTTTTGGCTTATTTTGTAGATTTCTTCGAAGGAGACTCGGATCAGATCACTATAGCCACTCCAACATGATTTCATCAAATCTCTCTATTTGAGATTTTGAGCCTCGTAGCAATAGATTGGCGCTAGAAGGAGGGCCTATCCAAAGAACTTTGTAGAAAAATGATGAATCAAAGAGCATGAGACAACTTTATGCCTTCACCATTTCTCCCTAGAGATAGGTCGGAAGCAATTTTACCTTCACTTCAATGGAGATCGGGGGCAGATGAAAGTTCTTCTCCGAAAGACAACTCTTATCAGGTTACATCACTTTACTACACTACCCTCAGAGCCTTAAGCTGTCAACTCATGGCTTTAATGAGGATGGCCCCCACGTCTTGTGAGATGACAAAACTTACCAATTTAAAAACTAAAAGGTCAGGCTCGATGCTCGAGAATATGATGAGGGTGAAATATCCTTTCCGACCACCTCTTTTCTCAAGGCTCTTAAACAGAACCCTTAACCTCTCTGGTAATAAATCCTCCGGTTCCTTATGCCATTTTATTCCTTTCTTGTAGGTCAATAGGTTCTTGAGCACACAAGCCAAAGAAAAATCAAAATAAGGACAAGAAAGTTTGTCCAAACGAAATATCTGTTTGAGAAAACTCAAGTTTCGATTTGAAATTTTAAGACAACATACCCTTGAAAGGGAAGGAGATGAAACATCTTAAGATCAAATTCATCCGATATATGGGGATCTAACCTGCCCGTGATGACATCGGATGGAGGTATTTCTTAAACCTCTATTATATTCAATTTATTATGATTGATTTGTTCTTAGTTAATTGACTTAACCTTTAAAGCCATAGCATTCTTAATATCTTGAAATTTACTTATTGTATTAAGCTACATATGCTTCATGATTGATCCAACCAAGGTCAAATAATATTCATGTTGTAAGGGGATGGCATCTTTAGTCCAATATTAGTTAAAAAAAAGAAGAAAAGAAGAGAAAATCCTCATGCATTTGGCCTCGAACATGGCCGAAGTCACCTTACAGGTGACGTAACAAGCCAAAAAAAAAGAAATACAAAGAGAAAAGATGATCGGGAGAAAAAGGAGGGAAGGAAATCAGCTCCCATCGCCTGAGGCCATCAGCACGCCACCCGAGCTTCCGCACCTTCCGATGTCAAATCCTATCGACAACGGTGGGGTCCGTCGAATCAGCGGCCCCTGGTGGTCTCCAGCTCCCCTCCTCACATCCACACGTGTGTCCGACGTCAAACCCACTAGATCCCAAAGCCTTCTGTGCTGCCGTATGCCTCTCATCATCGAGTTTTGTCAGATTGGTGATCACCAGCAAGCCAATCACACACCCATATGCATGCCCGTGTGTCTCCCGGCATCGATTCCTTCGGATCGGAGGCTTCCCGATGCTAGATTCCATCAGATTGACAACCCCAGTGACTTTGACTCCCCTTCTCGCGTCTGCGTGCATCTCCAGCATTAAACCCCATCAGATCCGAAGCATCTAGTTCGATCCATCGTCTCAGGGCCTCCCGCACTCCTTTGCACCTCGTGGTAGCTGGACCCATTGGGTCGGTAGTTTCTCGACCTTAAAACTCCCTCAGACCGACCTCATCGAATCTGCTATGCACCCGCATGGCTCCCGACAAAAAATATTTCATGTCAATAGTTTATCGATGTCAAAACCGTTATGCTCTCTTATGCTTTCTGGCACTCTGCTTGGTTGGTGATTTTCCGACATAAAGACCCCTCTGCATCGGTGGCTTCCCAGCGTCAACACCCTCCAGATCAATTGCCACCAAGGTTTGTTGTGCTCCTGTGTGTCTCCCGATGTCAAACCCCACCGAATTGAGCCCTCCTCACATTCGCATGCTACCGATGCCAAACTCCACCAGACAGCATTCTGTGCTCCCGTATGCCTCCAACGGTCAAGCTCTGACAGATCGGCCATCACCCGTGCTACCGTATGACTCCTGCGAGCATCCCGATGTGAAAGCACTGCCAGATCGATGGCAGCTGATCGACCACCCATTGAAATATCATCACATGGCTAACCATTAAATGAAAGGACTCTCCATATTGAAAACAGGCGTAAAATCCTGGATGGTAGTTTATCGACTTGACATAAAAGTCAGGAGATTGACTTTCGTGCACAGTCCCCTCCCCCTTCGCTCGAAGTCTTCGCATGCACACAACCTGGGACAATGTCAAGGAGACTTGTGAGTGTCTCTAAAGTCTAGAAGTGATGAAGACCATCTTCAACAAACCTCCACCGAGCATGTTTTCCCTCCTCCTGAAGCTTACACATGAATTTGACCTCAGATAAATCTGGGGTGACCTACATGGGGCCGCATGAATCTTACCTCGGATAAATCCGAGGTGACCTATAGGATCATCCTGTTCATGCCCTACTACTAACATTATTAAGCCAAGGATGCTAATGTCTGACCCCATGCTTCTTGCGCACTAAGGTGGCCTACGAGTGTCTCCAAAGCCCAGATCAAAAATTGATCCAAAAAAAAGAAAAAAAGAGAGAAAGCCTAATCTCCAGCTAAAATTAAAGTGATCTAAAGCACAAATCAAGCCAGAGCCGAACAATAAGCAGTCAAGTAGAACTCGCAAGTTCTCAAACAAAAACTCCTAGTAAAAGACTCTTAAGCCTCCATGTGCTATTTTTTCTCTTTTCCTTCTTACAGGATCAAAGGACAAAAATGGGCCAAGTCAAAATCAAAATTATAGCCAAATCGGAGTCAACATTAGGCCAATAAAAAGCAAAAACAAGCCCAAATTAAGGCAAAGCTTAAGCCCTAGTTGAGGCAAAGAATAAGGAGTCAACAGAATCCAAAGGCTCTCAAACAGAATGCATAGCCTCCATGATAATAGACTCTCAAGCTCTATCTATTATTTTACTCTTTTCTTGTAGGACAACAAGTTCTTGAGCATATCAGTCGAAATAAAGAGTCAAGTCCAAGGATAAGGGAAATATTAAATAGAGGCTCATCAAGAAGCATAGCTCATCAAAAAGCTGACCTCATTAGAAAGGTGAAGACTGAGCTCATGAAAAATAGATCTCAATAGAAAGGTTAATAGAGGCTCATCAGGAGGGCTAGCTCATGAAAATACCGACCTCAATAGAAAGGTCAACAAGGATTCATCAGAAAGCCTAGCTCATCAAAAAGTTGACCTTATTAGAAGGGTGAAGGCTGAGCTCATGAAAAATCGACCTCAACAGAAAGGTCAACAGAGGCTCATCAGGAGGCCTAGCTCATGAAAAACTGACCTCAATAGAAAGCTCAACAGAGGCTCATCAGGAGGCCTAGCTCATAAAAAATTGATCTCAATAGAAAGATCAATAGAGGCTCATCAGGAGGTCTACCTCATGAAAAACTGACCTCAATAGAAAGGCTCAACAGAGGCTCATCAGAAGGTGAGACACCCAATCTCCATATAAGATCTCCTCAAAATCCAATCCTCAGGATTGGTAGAGTCCCAAGAGGTATAGAGATAAGATCTCCTCAAAATTCAACCCTCAAGATTGATAGAGCTCCGAGAGGCATAGAGATAAGATCTCCTCAAAATTCAATCCTTAGGATTGGTAGAGCCTCGAGGGGCATAGAGATAAGATCTCTTTAAAATCCAATTCTCTAAATTAGTAGAACTCCAAGAGACATAAATAGAGATAAGATCTCCTAAATACCGACCTGAAGGTTGAGGTTATCTCTCAGTTCTATAAAATACCGATCTGAAGATCGAGGTTATCTTTCAGTTCTATAAAATACCGATATGAAGGTCGAGATTACCTTTCAGTTCTATAAATACTGACTTGAAGGTCGAGATTATCTTTCAATTCTATAAATACCAATCAAAAAGTTAAGGTTATCTTTCAGTTCTATAAAGCACCAACTTGAAGATCAAGATTATCTTCCAGTTCTATTAAATACCGATCTGAAGGTCGAGGTTATCTTTCAGTTCGATAAAGTATCGATCTGAAGGTCGTGATTATCATTCAGTTCTATCAAATACTGATCTGAAGATCGAGGTTATCTTTTAATTCTATAAAATATCGATATGAAGATCGAGGTTATCTTTTAGTTCTATAAATACCGATCTGAAGGTCGAGATTATCTTTCAGTTCTATAAAATATCGATCTGAAGGTCGAGGTTATCTTTCAGTTCTATCAAATATCGATCTAAAGATCGAGATTATCTTGGATTTCTATCAAATATCGATCTCAAGATCAAGATTATATTTTAGCTCACATAAATACCGACCTCACGGTCGAGGTTATCTTTTCAACTCTATGAAATATCGATCTCTGGATCGAGATTATACCGATCTCAGGATTGAGGTTATCCTGTAAAATATCGATCTCCTCATACCCAGATTTTCAAAAATCTTCAAAAATATTATCAATAAAAAAATACTTTGATGAGCCTATTCTTGCACATTATCTTTCGATCTATAAAAATTCAATCTTCGGATTGGTAGAGCTCTGAAGGGCACAAATGGAGATAAGATCTCCCAAATACTGATCTTTAGATCGTTATTATCTTTCAGCTCATATAGATATCGATCTCAGGATCAAAGTTATTTTGATATTCTATCAAATACAAATCTCTAGATCAAAGTTATCTTGAAATTCTATTATTGATCTTCGGATCAAAGTTGTCTTGAAATAATATTATGGATCTCCGAATCCAAATTATTTTGAAGTTTTACTAAATACCGATCTCCGAATTGAGGATATCTTCCTATCTACTCAAGGTTATGAGCAGTTCACTTGAAAACTAAATGGTTCAAATTCATCACCTTGAATAAGTTGAGAACTTATTTTTGGGCTACTTCTTTATCCAAAACTAATTTTTGAGACTCAGAAGTAGGGGACAAGTGTCGTGGGGGCTATCCCACCTAAACTCATAAGAAAGCCAATCTGAATTAGAGGCTGAGTTCATATAAAGCCGACCTAAATTGAAAGCTGAAGCTGACCTGAATTGGAGGCTGAGTTCATATAAAGCCGACCTGAATTAGAAGCTGAATACCAACCTGAATTAAAGGCTGAATGCTGACCTGGCTCAACCCAGCTCTTCTAAACACCGACCTGAGCTACCTTAATTGACTTCTGATGAGGTATTATGATCAGCTCATGTAAATATTGATCTGATTCATTTCAGCTCATATAAATATCGATCTGAAGCAAAATATTTCATATATCCGAGATGTCCATTTCATTGTTAGGAATTATGTCCTAAAGTCAATCGTTTGACGATTGTGCTAATTATAAATGTATATGAATTGATCAATAATAAAAGTTATTGAGGCTTTTTATCATAAGGTTACATCTTTTAATAAACTCTAGTATTGTGATAAAGTCTTTAGGACTATTTTGATCGATAAAAGAGGATTTATCATGTAGTCCTTAAACTGGTTCGTGATCAAACGATACGCTATTACTAGGACGATAGCGATATCAAGTGTAGATTGTTGTGTGCCATATGCATTGGTTGTCCTCGTAATCAAATAATGTGAAGATACTGGTATAGCATACAGGTAAAATATAAGAGTACATCATCACTGAATGTGACCAACTGTGGAGCACTCTGCTGTCAAGAGTAGCTCACGAAGGGTATGGGTATAAGCATCCCTCCGACCTGAGATCACTACGATGACTTGCAAGCAACTCACTGTACTTTAATATCGAACTATTTAAATTTTAATTAGTGATGGAAGATTTTTGAGTGCAGTAAAGTACTTATCAGGTGGGTGCATGAGTCAAAATGAGATTGACCCCTCCAAAAAGTAGGAGTTAATGCATCAGTGTATTTCAATTTAGTAAAATCTGGGTCTGGATAATCTATGTGATGGATTTGAAAAATTAAATATAATGTGGATGACTTATCTAGGGTTAACAGTTAAATCTTAGGTCATCCTTGAGTATTAAGATCAAAGAGATGAATTATATGGTAACCATACACCAGTAGGTTCTTAAATGTTCCTTTACCATCATTCGACCTATTCAGACGTCGGATCTCATTGTTAGATGGTTACATCGATTGATTAAAAAATTATTCTTATACTACCAGCTTAGGTTCGAATCTACGAGATCATACTCAAAAAAATTTTTTGACTGATCATGTAGCTGATCAACAATTGAGAATTGTTCAAGGGTTTAATCGTCAATTCGATTGATGATTAACCTTATGCAAAAGTTGCAATGAATTTATTTACTGAATGTTAGTAAATTAATAGAGAATTAATTAGCAATTAGATTACTGATTAGCTCAATTTGATCAAAAAAAGAGAATCAGATCAAATCTAATTGAATTAGATTCAATTAGATTAGATTTGATTAGGTTATGAGATGACATAATCACTAAGAGAGAATTGTCTCTGATTTGATCAGAACTTTGATTCATTCAATTCCTAATTGGATTAAGATTTGATAAAAAATTATGAATCTAATTAGATTGGGTTTCATCTATCTATTTGGGTCTAACCAAATGTGATTTGGTTTGGAGTCAAATAAGGAACCAAGAGTCCATAAAATATTGGACTCTTCTTCCCTTGCACCATCCTTTTTTGGATGCCACAAATTCATCATGTTAAAAGTGTTTTGCGTGAGGTTTCTCCATGCCAATAACATGTGATCGTTCCCCT
>KE507770.1:27229-41620 GCA_000441515.1 Elaeis oleifera
AAATATTTCGTTAAAATTTAACATGTAGTGTATAGTTCCAACTTCCAACTATATATATATATATATATATAAGAGAAATACATATACAGATACAAAATAGATAAATTACCTCCTTTCTCTAACCATCAGTTCCCTTCCACATGATGTTACAGATCCTAAGCGAGAAAATAACGATGACAAATCAATAAATCACTCTAACAAGTATAACAGCAAGAAGAAAAAAGCCCCTTGACTCCTCCAAAATCAATTCTTTCTTCAGACTCAATTCCCTCTTTATCTTTTCTTCTTTTCTGTTTGGACATATTTTATTTTTCAGTTGCCAATCATCAATCAAGCATTTTCTTCTCCCCTACAAATATTATGCCACTTGTTCCTCTAAATCACAATATAGTCCACTTTTCCTAGTGGATAAATGGATGACATGCAGCATCAAGATGACTCAAAGCATGAAGGAATTGGAGGATATCCACCTTCTTGCTCCAAACATGATTCATGTTCTGTACATTCACCACATTGTTTTGTAACTTGCACCCTTAAAACATAGTGACTTCCATCTAAGCATAGATTCTCATACAAGTTCTTTGAATATATCTATATCTGAATGAATCTTAAACACAACCATGACAACCATGAAACAACTAAATTAATCTCTTATATCAATCCATAAATTTGTTCCTCTATCATCAAGGACTCTGTTTTTGTTTATCCTAGTCTCACTCTTCCATGTTGGAGATCACTCTCTTCTTGCTATGTTCTACAACATATTTGGTCTTTTAAGTGATTCCCTTCTATAAAGTGGTTATCAAAGATGCCGAAAGAAAGCAAGCTACATATTCAATCTATTGCAAAGATTTGGTATTAGATGACAGGAGATAATATTTTTGAATTTAATATGTATGCAATCCAATTTCTTCTCACACTCCAGAGGCATAAATTCTTTCTGATACCAACTCCAAAGTACATGTCCTTGGTGGGAATCTTCTTAAAATATGTTATACTTACTTAGGGTATGGTAATTCTCTGCCCAAATCTGCATTGGCTTATGCTGAATCATACTCATTCTCTATTATGAGGATGAACATATTGAAGAATGGTATGTATTAGGGGGATATTTCCTTCTTGGGCCGAAGACGGAGACAGATGGTTATGTTTGGGCCGATGGGCATGGCGAGATGGCTCAATCCTAGCTTCAGCCTATGGTGACCCCTGGACCTTGACCGCAGTCAATGAAATTCAAGGATCGGCCTTTCTGGGCTTCGTCACCTTATCTACTGCAGTCTTTATAGTTACTGGCTTCTAACACAAATGACCGCAGATGGCGGGGCACTCAGGCATGTTAAGTTCTGACTTCGGCCATATTTAAGCACCGGCTTTCATCTTGCTAGATGAGATTCGACTCGACCATTTTCTTCTTTCAGCACCCAACTCCATCAAATTATACGGAATCTGCAACTAAAGAGGTAGAGCCGATCTCACCTTCGCCTTAATTCAAAATCTGGAATCGTCTACGACTCTTAGTTGATTTTGGAACGGCTAAGGGAGGTGTGATAACCACCCCGATGATCTCGACCAAGAGTCTCACCACATTGTGCCTAAATCGCTCCCATGATCTCTCTCAACGATTTCGTGATTCCTCCTACAAAAAATTTACAAGGGACCTCCCAAGATACGCGTCCATAATCCTCTACACTCCTCTATTGTTTTCCTGAGATCTGACTTGAGCGTCGAAGGATCTCCGTCGAAGCCAACTCTGGTCAAGACTTGAGTGCGGGTTTTCTGCCGGGAGGATGCGCCACCACTCCAACTCCATCCGATCGCGATCCAGAATTCAGCGGCAACAGATTGACGCTAGAGGAAAGATCCTGACCCACTTTGAGAAGGAGCACCAAACAACGATTATGGCACCACGACAAGCATCCACCTAGAGATCCGGCACCGCTGCCACCTCCCAGCCCGTGATGAATGCGGCGGTCCAGCAAGTTCTGGCATAACCGCAGTCGGAAGTCCAGCAATCACCTCCCCCACAGATGGCAACTGTCAGCGTGGAACAGTTTCAATTACTGTTCCAGCAGGTCCAAACCTTAACCATCGCCGTCCAAACAATGCAGCAGCTGTACGTGGCATCGCCGGTGGTGGCACCAGTGTGGCGACTACAGTCGCACCTCCACCGACCAACGCGATACCAATGGTAAATCCATCTTCAGCAATTCCTCCACAGCAGCCTGCAACGGCACCGCAGGCACGACCTCCACTCTCCCCTCGAAGCCCTAAGCGGGAAGGCAGACCCATCACAGCCAACCCCATAATCCCGAACCTAGAAGACGATGATCGCCGTGTCCCCATTCTAGGCAAGACTCAACGCCTAGTCGACGATCTCCTCCACTGTGTTCTAAGGATCATACTACTACCGACATCGACCGTAAATTTCGGAAGATGTATAAGCACATTAAGACGCTCCATCATCCGACAACGACTCTTGACGATGGGTACAACACTAACCCGCCGTTCAGTGACCAACTAATGCAAGAGCCGCTCCCCCTGAACTTCAAGATGCCACAACTTGAGAGTTACCATGGGATCACTAAGCCTGTGAATCATTTGGAGAGTTTCAAGTCCCTGATGCTCATCCATGGAGCAACTGATGCCACCCTCTGCCGTACCTTTTCATTTACTTTGAAGGGTATAGCTAGACATTGATATACTAGTTTGAAGTCTCGAACAATCCATTCCTTTGATCAGATGAGCCGGCTATTTGTTGGCCATTTTGTGAGTAGCCAGAAGCACCAGAAAAGATCGGACTCCCTGATGAACGTGAAGCAGAGAGAAGGAGAGTCCATCAGATCTTACCTCGGCCGTTTTAATACGGCCATGAAGGACGGATTACTGAAAAATGGTCTTCATTATTCTCTGGAGAAGATCTATCCTCGAGACTTCGCCGACATGCTGGCTCGAGTGGAGAAATACGCTAGGACGGATGAGACATTTGAAGGCAAGCCCCCGGTGATTCCTACTGAAGACTAGAGGGAAGAAAGACTGGAGTCTCCCCTAAGAAACTAGCAGCCCCCTCGTTCTCCTCCCAGACGTCGAAGATCCTGAACTCCCCTATACAACTCTTGACAGAGGGACAATCCTCAACGGGATCGACGTATGCCCCCACCTGGAAGGTTCACCAACTACACCCCTTTGAATACTAATCGATCCCAAATGCTTATGGAGATCAGGGATCGGATTCCAAGAGCACCGAGGCTGAAGTCTGGTCCCGATCGGCAGAATCCAAATAAATATTGCCTCTATCACCGCGATCATGGCCACGATACCAAAGACTACATCCAACTTCGAGATGAAATTGAAGAACTTATTCAGCATGGTCGCTTAGATCGATTTATTCGATGTCGACAGGATCAGCAGGAGCAGCGGAGACTACCAGCCCCTCTAGAACCACAGCAGAGAGAGCCCTCTGAAGATCGGCCTCCCGCAGAGATGATCAATGCAATAATTGGAGGATCCTGCGAAAGGATGAAGTGGCCGAACCATCCAAGAAGCCGAAGGTCGAAGAATCCCTTACTTTTACTGAGGATGCCCAAGGGATTCAGTTTCCACATAACGACGTGATGGTTGTAACCCTTAATATCGCAAACTATGATGTACGTTGCGTTTTAATTGATAATGAAAGCTCGATCGATGTTTTATTTTATGATGCTTTCTCTCAAATGGACATACCACTGGAATGAATAGGACGGATGGATACCCTTCTTGTGGGGTTTACTGAGGATGCTGTGCCGGTTAAGGGGGTAATAACTCTTCCTGTAGTAGTCGGGCGGTCTCCTCGACGATCTAAAGTCCAAGTGGATTTCCTAATAGTCCGAACACCTTCGACTTACAATGCAATCCTTGAACATCTAGAACTCAATACACTCCAAGCCGTTGTATCCACTTATCATCTGAAGATGAAGTTCTCGACAAACTCCGGAGTTGGTGAAGTGCGTGGGGATCAGGTCTTGACCTGGCAGTGCTACAACATTGCGCTTCATGGATCAAGACCATCCGAAATCTATCCAATTGATGGGTTGGACACTTGGGATGATTTATCCGAAGAAAGAGGAAGACCTGTGGAGGATTTGGAGACGATCCCACTTGAAGATGGCAATAAGAAGCATACCGTCCGAATTGGATCGAATCTCGACCAGGTAATCAGGAAAAGAATTATCTCCTTTTTGCAGGCCCACGCTGATGTGTTCGCTTGGGCACCAATCGACATGTCCGGCATTGATCCAGAGGTGATGATGCATAGGCTGAGTGTCAACCCAAGAACAAGCCTATTAAGCAAAAGAGAAGAAGCTTCATACCTGAGCAGCAAAAGGTGATAGCTGAAGAAGTAGACAAACTACCGAACGCAAGCTTCGTTCAGAAAGTCAACTACCCTAGCTGGATCGCGAACGTAGTCCTTGTGAAAAAGGCAAATGGCAAGTGGAGGGTCTACATCGACTTCAAAAATCTTAAGGAAGCATGCTCGAAAGATAGCTATCCCTTGCCTTCCATTAACCAGTTGGTAGATACAACTTCGGGCCATAAGCTCCTTACTTTCATAGATGCCTTTTTCGGATACAACCAGATCCGAATGGCTCATGAAGATGAGGAGAAAACAGCCTTTATTACTGATAGAGGCCTCTTTTGTTACAGGGTGATGCCTTTTGGTTAAAAAATATAGGTGCAACTTATCAGCGCCTAGTCAACAAGCTTTTCAAAAATCAAATTGACCGAAATATGGAGGTTTATGTGGACAACATGGTGGTCAAAAGCAAGGCTTCCCAGACCCATATTGAAGATCTTGAAGAGACCTTTGCTATATTGAGAAAGTACAAAATGAAGCTGAATCCTACCAAATGTGCCTTCGATATGACTTCGGGCAAATTCTTGGGCTTCATGGTGTCTTGTCAGGGGATAGAAACCAATTCAGAGAAGATTCGGACTATAATAGAAATAAGTCCATGAAATATCAAGAAAGTGCAGCACCTCACCAATCGAGTGGTGGCTTTAAATAAATGTCTCAAGATCAGCCGAATGCTGCCTCCCATTTTTTCGAACTTTGAGACAACCGAAAAATTTTCAATGGACTAATGAGTGCCAGCAAACCTATAAAGAGCTGAAGCAATATTTAAGTTCGGTGACACTCCTCAGCAAGCCAAGCATAGGCGAGCAGCTTTATTTGTACCTGACGGTATCTCCAGTGGCAATAAGCACTGTGTTAGTCTATAAGCAGGATAATGTTCAGAAGCCAATATACTACACCAGTTGAGTCTTACATGATGCGGAGACCAGGTACACGAAGTCGGAGAAGCTGATCTTTGCACTCATTATCACAGTCAAAAGACTTCGGCAATATTTCTTGCACATCCAATCGCGGTGTTGACGGACCAACCCTCAAAGCTGTTTACATCATCCTGACACCTCTGGCCAACTGGCGAAGTGGGCTATTGAACTTGCAGAATTTGAAATCCAATATCGACCTTGACCCTCCATCAAAATGCAGATCCTGACAGACTTTATTGTAAAATGTACCATTCCGAATGACTTAGAGATGTCCGAACCTATTCATAAAGATGTGACAGAAGAACCAAAGTCATCTGAACTAGAAAACTCTTGGATAATATATGTAGAAGGCTCATCCAACACCGCTGGATTGGGGTCGGGTTACTGCTACTCGGACCTGAAGGATTTACTGCTGAATACGTCCTGAGGTTCGGCTTCCCATCTACCAACAATGAAGTGGAGTATGAAACACTTCTGACAGGGCTAAGGATCGCCAAAGAGCTTGGAGTATCAAAATTGATGGCAGGACAAGTAAGAGGAGACTTCGAAGCTCGAAAAGAACACATGAAAAATACCTGCAGAAGATGAAAGATCTGACATCGGAAGTCCCTAATTTCGACATCCAACAAGTACCTCGGGCCGAAAATTCGAAAGCTAATCTACTATCAAAACTGGCAACCATCGCACCAAGGGATCTTTCACAACAATCATTTTTTGAAGTACTGGAAAGGTCAAGCATAGAAGATTTGGCTCAAGTTCTGCAAGTCGATAACGAACCCTGCTAGATGGATCCCTTTGTTCGCTTCTTAAGGGATGGAGTGTTGCCTGCAGATTCGAAAGAAGCCAGGAAGATCAGGTTTCAGGCCACCCACTACATCTTCCACAATGAGAGATTCTACAAGCGATCCTTCTCTTTGTCGCTCTTAAGGTGTCTTCGCCCATCCGAAGCCGAGTATGCTTTTCGAGAGGTGCACGAAGGAATGTACGGCAATCACCTGATCCGGAAATCCCTAGCATACAAACTACTTCGACAAGGATATTACTGGCCCAAGATGTAAGATGAAGCAGCTGACTTTGTTAAACAGTGCGACCGATGCCAGCAGAATGCCAATGTTCAGCATCTGCCATCTGTGCCACTTACTCCAATTGCCGCTCCTTGACCATTTGCTCAATGGAAAATGGACATCTTAGATTCTTTTCCACCAGCATCGGACCAAAAAAATTCTTACTAGTAGCCATCAATTACTTCACCAAATGGATAGAAGCTGAGCCCCTTGCCAAAATTACTGAAGCCAAAGTGACTAACTTTGTCTGAAAGGCTATTATTTGCAGGTTCGATTTTTCCCGAGTGATTGTTACAGACAACGGTCACCAATTCACAGGCACGAGGTTCGTTAAATTCTGCCAAGATTGCAGCATCTCCCAACACTTCACTGTGGTGGGCCATCCTTAGGCCAACGGAGAGACCGAAGTTAATAACCGAACCATTTTGCAGGGCTGAAAGCAAGGATTGGCCGAGCCAAGAGAGCTTGGGTCGATGAGCTGTACAATATCCTATAGACCCATCGAACCACCCAAAGAACTCCTACGGGGGAGACTCCTTTCAACCTCTCTTTTGAAACTGAAACTGTCATCCCTATAGAACTCAGACTCCCTTCACATCGGGTCAAAAATTATGATGATCAAAGCAATGAAGAACGGCTTCGGGCAAATCTGTATCTGCTTGAAAAGACCCACGAGAAAGCAAGAGTAAGAATGGCAGTCTATCGATAGAAGGTGGCACGGTGCTATAATTCTCATGTCCGAGGCAAAGAGTTCAAAGTCAGAGACCTGATCCTACAACGAGCCGAAGTCTCTCAGCCCATCGAGCGTGGAAAACTGAGTCTCAACTGAGAAGGCCCCTACCAGATGGACGAAATTATCCAATCAGGAACCTATCGCCTCAAGCAATTGGACGGGACACTTCTATCTCGGTCCTGGAACTCGAATAACTTGCGGATGTGTTATTGGTGATGTTATTATTCACCCATTGAATGTTATATTCTTCTTTAAAGACATTGTTATTTTCTTTATCTTTTGATATCACCCTCATGGAGTGAATTCTCTTTGGAGATTAACCGACTAAATATGTTATGAAGGCAATTAATAAAAAGGAAGAGAATACCAAGGAGAAACAAAAAGCACAGAGAAGGTATGCATAAATGCAAATGCCCATTTTTTCATTACTTCAAAATACTTACAAATAAAGGATGGAAAAACAAAGACAATAATAGAAACATAAAAAAGAAAGAGAAAAGGGAAAATAGGGACTCCTCCGAAACCACAACTCCTTGGCCACAGCAAAGATCAAGATTCAGGATAAAGAAAACTCAATCTTCATCCGAAGAGAACGTCCCAACCTCATCAACGCTGTCTCGAGATGAAGACGATGCAGGTCCAGCTATGACATCAGATACTTGATGCGGGTCTTACAGTTTTCAAAATCCTGCACAAACCCAGCCGTGGAGGCATCCAAAAGTTCTCCCTTGAAGGCCTCTGAGGCCTTGAATTCGGTGATGCAGCAGAGGGGCCTCAGTAAGGGCCTCCTCAGCAGTGCCAGGGCCGAGCGTCACCCCAATGGAGGAGTGCGCGCCAGGAGTCCTAGGAGGAGGCTCATTGAGCGCCATCCTCACCTGTTTGCTAGAGTCCTTTCGAAGAAACTCCGCTTTCTTTTGGTAGCTTCTTTGACTTGGCGGGGAGCAGGCTCCATGATCTCGAGAGTGAGAACTAAAAAGGAACGAGAGCAGGGAAGACATTCGTGGGTGCACCAGTGGTAGGAAGGGGCAATTTATAGAAGATCCAAGCAGAAATGCGCCCATGCGAGAGCCAATCCGAATCCTCCACGTGTCGCATTTTGAAATTTCAACCGTCGCCGCCATTCCCTACGCCTCCCTCTTATCCGAACGAAGTCAGCGAAGCGCTTCGAAAGCTACCCAAGTTTGCCACGTGGCAACCGAAGATGGCCTAGAAGACCTTCAATTGATTTCCTTGGAAAATTTCGCCTGCCATTATGGCAGGAGTCCCAAGGCATGCCGCAAATGGATGCTCCAATTTTAGGAAGACATTTAACCAATTGCGATGATTCTTCTCCCGACGAGCAACAGTAACCTCCGTTACTAAGAAGCAGGGGCTAACCCTTGAGAACCCCTAAAGGCCGAACCTGTTCTTCAGCAGGCCAACACCCAAAAAGACCTTAGTAATCAGGAGAAGCGGGGGGTAACCAACGAGAACCCTGAAGCCCGTTGATGTTCATCCGAGCCAAAGATTGGAATCTACGAACGGGGGTAACCGAGAACGCCCGAAGCCTGTTGATGTTCATCCGGTCCAAAGATCAGAATCTACAAGCAGAGGTAACTAACAAGAACCCCCGAAGCCCGTTCATGTTCATCCGGGCCAAAAATCGAAATCTACGAGAGAAGGCTAACACAAAAGGACCCTCGAGCCCTCGGCTTTGGCCAAAAATAAGCCGAATCTAAAAACATGGCCGCTCTGCAGATGCCATGACAAGTCATCCCGGTGTGGAAACAATTCATCCAAATTATAGATCCTACAAGTGAGACATTGAACTTATGCAACGCTGAAGTTTCAAATCATATTCCTTATCAGAAAATTTCTTACAGCTGTTACAAAATAGGCAATCACGAAAAGACAAAAGGAAAAGATGCACAGGTTCAAAGATCAATCCTTGGCTAGTGGAGCTTTGGCATTCGATGTTCCCCCTAGGTTTGAAGCAGGAAGATGAGAATCAACTTTTGGGAAAAGTCTTCTAACTAAGCCTCGACATTCTTCAAAACTGAGATCCATCACTTGAGCTGATATAGCACCAATTGCGATGGTGGTATCCCGCAACGTCGAAGCAAGCCGATCCTCCAATAATTTGATAGTTGCTTTAGCATGCTCAGCCGCAACCGTATGTTCCACAAGCTAAATTCTAAGTTCGATCAATGAAGATCTATCCTTTTGGAGGGCTCCAAAGAGGTCAACAACCGTCCTCTTGGTCTTGACCAATTTGCTCCGAACGTCATCAATTGTTGACCTCTTCGCATCCAATGAGCGACAAAGATTTCTTATCTCGCCCTAACTAATAAAGCTCTTCTTTAAGCTTATCAATTTTTTGCTTGGCTTTATCACCGATCCTACATGAAGCCAAGTCATACTTCAGTCTTGCAATCTCATTTCGGACCTCTTACAGCTGCTCATTGAGAAAGGATTTTTCCGCACCCATCCTCCAACTAGCGGCCCCGGTAGATTTAGTAATTTCATTGCACTCTGCAGTCAACCTACATTTTTCGGAGAAGTATTTTCTGTTCAACTCCTCCATACGCTTATTCGCCTCCTCCAGATGCTTCTGCAAACTCCTTTTCTGCATCGCCGCCTCCTCGTCACTTATCTCAAGCCTCCGAAGTTTCGCCTTAGCTTCAGCAACATCCTACTGAGCCTGATACAAGCTCCTTTCAAGAGTTTCAATTCAAATTATTATAAGTGAAGCCCTTGAAAGATGCTTAACCAGGTATTGGGTGAACATGCGATCGCAATAATCACAACGGATCAATTGAGGACATCGCACACAAATAAGTCTAAAATATGGGTAAAACTTTTCTTCATTAATTTCAAAAGTCAATTTTTACATTGATTAATGAAATAAAAATAAAAAAATATAAGTTTAGTTATGCCGACCTCGACATAAGGATCGATCGATGGTAGATCGGATGAAACCACGACCAGTTGCTCCAATACTTGCGGAGTTGGTGCAACATCAGCAGAGACGAGTGCAAGGACAATCTTCAAAGGTACGAAAACTTCGGACGGTCCCCTGCTTACCTCGACGACCGAAGTCCCACTGGCGACATTTTCTTCTCCCTCCTCTTCCAGCTGGTATAAAAAATCCCAATCCATATCTGGGAAGCGCTCCTTCACCTTTTTGCGGTAAATATCGAGACCAGTGTTGAAGGCATCTAGACTGAAAGTAAGCTTCTCATTCGAATATTCGGCGGATGCACGAAAGGCTTCCATAGCTGCGCATCCTGCTTCAGCAGCCCGCTCCTGGACCTTCCTCTCAACTTCAATGACCTGATTTGCACTTCCAATCTTTTCTTCTTTTCCGAAGCTAATGTGGCTTCAATTTCTTTCAACTTATTTTTCAACTGGACCACCTCGGCCTCAGCAGCTTTTGCCCTCGATTTGACCTTAGCCTTTGCAGCTTCGACTGACTGACGTTTCTTATTTGCTTCGGCCAGCTCTTTCTCAGCATCGTTCATTTTGGTGATAAGAGTTGCCACATAATGTCCCGCCTACATTTATAAGTAGGGGATGAGTAAAAATAAATAAAATAAAATAAATAATAAGAGATAGAGAAAAAGAACAGGAGCAGATTCATCTTCACGAAAGTGGAGATCATTTGTCTTTACTGATTCATAGTATTTTCTTTCTCAGTCTCCTCCAAACCATCATTCAGGAGAATGCTTTTGAAGGCACAGCTAGAGTTTTTCCAACTATCGAAAATCTTCTTAGCGGTGGATGAACCCTGACCCTGCTCTTGACTCATTGTTCTCCAGCAGAGTCCAACTCCGCCAATACTGGGCCAACCTGGGGGGCGGGAGCATAATAGGTTTTGAAAGCTAACTTCGTAAGGGACGAACTGAAATAGCTTCCTCCTAATTTGAAGTCGAGGGAGCCCTCTCCTTTCCGCCTTTATCCGAAGCTTTGGGTTCATTGGAACTCCAACAGATGAAGAAGGTACAACCCTTTTCGATGATCTCCTCAACAGCTCATTTACTTCTTCAGGCTTCATCATTGCTGCGAAAAAGTTCAACATCAGTAGAAGGCCTCAAAAGAGACATCGAGGGAGGAATGGGGATCTCCTCATCTCTGGGATCGGCCAGACTAACATCGGCGTTATAAAGAGACTACTCTGATAGCAACTCCTTCAACGGGAGAACTTTATATCCCCTCAAGATCTTAGAGCGCTCTCATTCTTCATCTCCAAGCTTCGGGATCTTGAAGTCAGAATCCCTCGATCGATCCCAGTATGGACATCTCCACTCCTCTACGGAAGGATCAAAAACGAAAAATACCAGACCTTCTAATTGTGCACTAAGGATGGAGCCCCCGTTATCAATGCGGGAGCTCTCCTTGTTGGGAAGACATACCACCAATCCCCGATGCGTTTTTTTCATGGTATAAAGGATCGAAAAAAGATAGAGAAGGCTGAACCCCGACTCTAGAGCAAAGAATCAAAAAACTGATGATGAAGCGAAAAGAGTTTGGAATAACAGAGCACAGAGGAAGATTGAAGAAGCGAAAAATCTCGACGATGAAAGGATGAATAGGAAGCCTGAATCCGACTTTAAAGGCTTCCTCGTACAAACTTATCCTATCGGGGGGAGGTGGCTTACTCTATCATTGGGACCAAGAGGTTCTAATTCAAAGATGGATGGGACTCTATACCGAATGCGAATGCGATTCAAATCCTTAACTCCCAACTTAGATTCAATCTAGCTTGGAGCAAAAGATGTGGTGTCACGCTCTTCACCCTCACTAACAGGAATATTCCCAGAAGAGGAAGGGATTGATTCAAAAGAGTGATTTTCGCTAGGGCTCTTAGAATCTGCCATTAGAGATGTAGGAAGCAACCAAACCAGGAAGGCAAAAAGGAGACACAAAAAGGAGAGAAAACCAACCTGTTGTGGCATGATAAGAAAGAAGAAGATGGTGATTTTTCGAGAGGTGGCGACGGTCGCTTGAAAATGAACCGTCGATGAACCAAAACACCTTCCAAATGAGAAAGAAAATCGGAAGAAGAAGAAGATCCGAGAATGTACAGGAAAAGTGAGAGACCTCTTCCTTTTAAACAAGGAAATTGAAACTATCCAAATACCACATCCTGTCCGGCCATCTGATGGTTGACATGTGGCGCAACTCAATGATAGCAGAGAGACGTCAATCGGCCCATTAATGATATGTGTGGAAAACAAGACGTGCTATTCTTTTGATTCTGTCGATCGTCTATTAGCCATGATTACAATTTGAAATGACTTTCCACTTCATTCCAGAAGCATGTGCGCCGCTCTCGTGAAAGGGATAATGCATCTTCGGCCAATCGAAATTCTAGTACTCTCTTCACTCAAATTGAACTCAGGAGTAGGAGGTACATGTTAGGGGGATATTTCCTTCTTAGGCCGAAGATGGAGACAAAGGGTTATGTTTGGGCCGATGGGCATGGCGAGATGGCTCAATCCTAGCTTTGGCCTATGGTGACCCCTGGACCTTGACTGCAGTCAGCAGAATTCAAGGATCGGTCTTTTTGGGCTTTGTCACCTTATCTACTGCAGTCTTTATAGCTATTGGCTTCTAACACAAATGACTGCAGATGACGGGCGCTCAAGCATGTTAAATTCTGACTCCGGCCATATTTAAGCACAGACTTTCATCTTGCTAGATGAGATTCAACTCGGCCATTTCTTCTTTCAGCACCCAACTCCATCAAATTATACAAACCTTCAACTAAAGAGGTAGAGCCAATCTCACGTGCGCCTTAATTCGAAATCCGAAATCATCTACGACTCTCAATTGATTTTCGGAATACATAAGGAGGTGTGATAACCACTCCGATGATCTCGACCAGGAGTCTCGCCACGTTGCACCTAAATCGCCCCCATGATCTGTCTCAATGGTTACGCGATTACTCCCTACAAAAAGATCTACAGAGGACCTCCCAAGGTACGCATCCATAATCTTCTACACTCTTTCTCTATTATTTTCTGAGATCTGACTTGAGCGTCGGAAGATTCCGTCAGAGCCAACTCCGGTCAGGACTTGTGTGCAGATTTTCTGTCGGGAAGACACACCACCACTCCAGCTCTATCCGACCGCAATCCAAATTTCAGCGGCACCAGTATGCAAATTTTGGCATAATGAACATGTTTCTTCTATAGACTCCATGAAAAACTGGTAATTTGTGATCAGCACGGTCTACCATCCTCTTAACTTCTTGCCCTTACTTATAACATGAGGCAAACAAATCTCCTCTAAAACGAATTAACCCTAAAACTCCAGAAAAATCCAATTCTTATCAAAGATCTGGCATCCCTGGTACGCAAAATGAGTGCTTGATCAGCAATCAGCCAATATTCCATCAAAACCCAATCATCGCAGATTCGGGAGACATCATCAATCAAAACAAGAAAGAGAGAATCTGGTTGTAACGAATACTGACCAGAAGAAAGGGAAGAAAGAGGGAAAAGGATATCAGGCGTTGGCGGTGGAGGGGATGAGGGGGATGGGGGATTTGCCCTGGATCTTGGCGGCCTTCTTCTTCTCTTCGAGCTCGAGGATCTTTTGCATCTGGAGCATGCGCTCCATGACGAGCTCGTACTCGCACTTCTCGTAGGTGTGGCGTTCGGTCTCGCACTTCCAGGGGAGGTAGAACTCGGCGACGCGGCATTTGTTGAGGGGGATGAGGAGGTGGGCGCACTGGTCGCGGTAGGGGATGGGCACCCGCGCCTCTACCATCTCCTCCTGTGTGGCGATCATCGGCTTCGACGATCCCAGCTTCACCTCCTCCGCCAATTCCTTCTCTCGAGGCTTCGTTTCGATCTTTTTGGCCCGGGTGGGGGACGTCGGTGTTGTCTTAAGTACGAAGCCTCTCGCATTCCAAATTTCCACCAGTCCGGGCTTGGTGCGGGCATCAGGACGGCAATTGAACGGGGCCAGGTTCTAGAGCATCTTCCTACGTCATCCTACTTATTAGTAGATTTTTTTTTAAAAAAATAAAATGGATATAAAATGTTTACCTGCAAAAGATGGTGTATATATACATAACTATATACGTAGATAATTGATATGACTATGCAAAGGTTGGGATATTGTAATTTTCAAAAAAAATATATATATATATATATATATATGTTGGGTATAAAATACCCTCAGCCGAAGTTCTCAGCAGATGGCATCTCTCCGAGTTTCTCAGGCAGCTGGATTTCTGCAGTGCCGACTGATTTCTGACGGACGAATTCTTGCTGCACCGCCTGAACTCCTTCAATA
>KE507770.1:46954-58961 GCA_000441515.1 Elaeis oleifera
TATATATATATATATATATATATATATATATATATATATATATATATGAGTATCAAAAGTCTAGTTCATATCTTCAAATATTTGGTATCTGTTGGAGCAATTCAGCCGACTCTCCGATTCTGATTTTTTATTGGTCTGATAAACATGACCTGCCGACTATCAATCGGTTGGCCGACTGACAGTCGGCTATCCTCAAATTTGACAAACTTCAACTATGACGACTCGACTGATTTCAGATTGATGACCGTCGGCATATCAAAGTTACCGATCGATGCTCATTCGGACTTCCACAATCGTCGACATACAATCGACATATGACATATTTTGATTACTGACATATAGTCGACTTATCAGAAACTGTCAGTGCAGAAAACGCATAATGATCAAAACATGATCAGTGATGGCTATAACCATCCATCCCACGATCACATAATGTCAGAACAAGCGGGACCCATGTGTCTAACCGTTACAGACGGTTACCAACTACTTAAAAGGAGATAAATGAACAGCATTTGGTAAGGTCTCTTGAGAGCTGAAACTCTGTCTCTTTGAATATTATCTGCTATTCATCACTCCCACTGACTTAAGCATCAGAGGATCCTCGTCTGACACAATTTCAGTCAGTATGGATTTCATTTTGCAAGTGCTCTTCACCGGCAATAGGTGCAATAAGAGATTGGCCGCAATAGATTGGTGTGTCAAGAAGAGGAAAGAATATGAGCAATCATGGCAAAGACCAAAGCTCAACATTCTACAGGATCCGCGAGGCAATCTTTCTGCTGGAAAGATCTCCCTCCCCAACCTCCATTGGCAGAGCCTAGCTCTTCACGTCCTGTAATTACCACAGATGTACAAATTGCTACTCTAATGTAGCAAATGAAGGTGTTGACGGAGGCAGTGCACAGCCTCCAACAACAACAGATACAGCAACAGCAGCAACCACCGGTGGAAGAGCCAGTGGCTCATTCAATGCCATCCAGACACAGCCGTCATCCTCCACGGTGTTCACCCTCTTCATCTCCAGAACGACGATCGTCTCGACGCTCTCACCAAGTCGAGCAACCGCATCCTCGACATTCTCATCATGCTGCTCATCCTTCACGGCGATCTCCTTCTCCTTCTCATGTACATAGATCAAGAAGGGAAAGAGACCGCATGTACCTTCTGCTTCTCCATCCTCGAGTTTTTTAGGAGATTCTATCCCTGGATTTTTTTAGCAACGATGGCTCGACGACTACAAGTGCAAGTTCAAGGAGATCGACCATCAACTTGCCCGACTTCAAGTGGAAGGTCGGAAGTCCTCCAACAACTATGACTTCCACACTGTCCAACCTCTCTCTCAGCATATCCTGGATGAGTCGATCCCATCTCGATTCAAGATACCGCAAATGGAGCCATATGACGGCTCCACCAACCCAATTGATCATTTAGAGAGTTATAAGGCTCTCATGATGATCCAGAAGGCCACCGACACCCTCCTATATATTGATTTTTCGACAACTATTCGAAGACTGCTCGAGCCTAGTATTCTGGACTTCAATTGGAGAGCATAAATTTTTCAAGCAGCTCGAGCATTCTTTCATAGCCCATTTCAGCACTAACCAAAGGTGTCATGTACATCTGATAGTCTCTTCTCCATCAAGCAAGGCGAGACAGAGATATTGAGAGATTTCATGGCTTGCTTCAACATGGCCACGCTTGAGGTCAGAGATCTCAATGAAGATATGACCATCTCGACCATGAAGAGAGGTCTGAGGGGATCCAAATTCACCTACTCTCTAAATAAGACTCTCCTCCGGATCTATACTGAACTCTTGAAGCGTGCATACAAGTATATTCACATAGATGAGGGTGCTTCTGAATGGCGTCAGACAGAAGAAAAGGTCAGAAAAGAAACAAAAAAAGTGAAGCTCCGACCGAATCAAGTCGGTCAACAATCAATAAGCGAGCTTCAACCCGTCGATGGAGTCCAAGACCGAATAACTATGGTAGTAGATATGACTCCTATACTCCTCTTTCTGCTCCTCATGTGTATATCTTAATGGAGATCGAAGGAAAGGAGTATTTTCAACATCCCTCACTGATGAAAGTACCATCGAGGAGTCGTGACAAGAAGAAGTACTGTCGGTTTTATCGTGATCACGATCACGATATCGAACAGTGTATTCAACTCAAAGACGAAATAGAGGCCCTGATCCAATGTGGCTATCTTGAAAAATTTCGACGAGATCGTCCGACTCAACCTCTCATCGACCAACAACCTCAGCTACAAGCTGAGGAAACGATCAACAATCAGCCAACGACGGGAATGATCAACATGATCTCTAGGAGACCGAGGACTGGGGGGCAACTTTCAAAGAAGAGACGACGAAGAACAATGACTTGACAATGTAATCTCTTTTTCGAAAGATAATGTTCAAAGAATACCAACTCCCCATGATGATGCTATCATCATCTCGACGATGATAGCAAACTATGATATAAAAGAATTCTAGTCGATAATAAAAGCTTAACTGATGTTCTCTTTTACTCAACTTTCTTCTGAATGCGACTACCAACTGACCGACTCAAAAGAGTCTTAACGCCATTAGTCAGTTTTACTAGAGATGCAGTTATCATGAAAGAGAAAATTACTCTCCCACTAATCATGAGAACGATTCATAATAAAGTACCATTCTTTTGACATTCACAGTCGTTCGAGTTCCATCGACTTACAATACCATACTTGGATGACCTGGACTTACTATCCTGAGAGTAGTAGTTTAAACACACTATTTATTGGTCTAATTTTCAATAAAAAATAGAGTCGGAGAAATATGTGGAGATCAATAACTTACTTGACATTGCTTCATGATTTCTATAAAGAATAATCAATCTGAAGACTCTTTGTCCATTGATAAATTGGACCAAAAAAAATGAAAAAGAGGTGAACCAGTCGAGCAACTAGTTCTATCCCGTTAAAAGAAGAAGGTCCTGAGAAGATGGTCCAAATTGGATCACAATTGTCTGATCCAAAGTGGCAACAACTGATGAATCTACTAAAGACAAATGTCAATATTTTACTTGATCGATAATCGATATGCCAAAATTCCTTCAGAAGTAATAATCCATCGGTTGAACATTAATCCTAAAGTTAGGCCAGTGAGATAAAAAAAAGACCTTTTACTCTTGAAAGGCAGAAGGTCATCGACGAAAAAGTCGACAAGCTCTTTGTGACTGATTTCATCAAAGAAGCTAATTATCTCGATTGGCTCGTCAATGTAGTGATGGTGAGAAAAGCCAATGAAAAATAGAGAATCTGCATCGATTACATAAATTTAAACGAAATTTGTCTGAAGGACAATTTTTTCTTATCAAAGACCAACCAACTAGTTGATGCGACTTTGGAACATCGACTTTTAAGCTTTATGGATGCCTTTATGGGCTACAATCAGATTTGGATGGCATCCGAAGATGAGGAGCACACTATCTTCATAACCGATAAAGGCATCTACTGTTACAAAGTAATGCCATTCAGTTTAAAGAATGTCGGAGCCACTTATTAACGACTAGTTAATAAACTGTTCAAAGCATAAATTGGATGAAACATAGAAGTCTACATTGATGATATGCTGGTAAAAAGTCTCCAAATTTCTGATCATATTCGGGACTTGGAAGAAGTCTTCGACACACTTGAATGATATTAGATGAAATTGAATCCGATTAAGTATGACTTTGGAGTAACTTTCAAAAAATTCTTTGGATTTCTTGTGTCACAATGAGAAATTGAAGCTAATCCCAAGAAATAAGGGCTATCATTAATATGAAGCATCCAAGCTCCAAAAAAAAGATCCAACAACTCACTAGAAGGATTACCACACTCAGCTGATTCATCTCAAGATTAGTAGAAAGATGTTTATCTTTCTTTAAGATCTTGAGACAAACAAAGATTTTTATGGTCAGATGAGTGCCGACAGTCCTTCAAAATTTTAAAAATATTTGACATCTCTATCATTATTTATAAAATCGAAGGTGAGAGAAACTTTGTATCTCTATCTGACGATTTCGACAGAGACAGTTAGTTGGTACTCATCCAGAAAGATGAAAATTGAATTCAATGATTGATTTATTACACCAACAAAATACTTCATAATGCTGAAATAAGATATTCAAGAGCAAAAAAATGATCTACGCTCTGATCATATCATCACAACGACTTTGTCCGTACTTCCAAGCACATCCAATAGTCATCTTGACAGATCAACTATTGAAGATAATTCTATACCGATCTGATACTTCAAGTCGAATGACAAAATGGACAATAAAACTTAGTGAGTTTGATATTCAATATCATCCATGAGCATCCATGAAGGCATAAATTTTAGTCGACTTTGTCATCGATTGCACCATATCTAACAATAATCTTGAGGATGAATCTGACGACAAATTGAAATAAGTTGAAACTCCTGAGGCTGATTTAGCATCGATGTGGGTGCTACATATTGATGAAGCATCCAACGCATAAGGCAGTGGAGCCGGTCTCATCCTCACCAATTTCGAAGGGATTGTAACCGAATATGTCCTTCGATTTATTTTAAAGCTTCAAATAATCAAGCTGAAAATCAAACTCTTTTAGCCAGCTTGAAAATTGCCAAAGAGCTTGACATTGACAATTTGAAGGTCTTCACCGACTCACAGTTGATTATCGAGCAAGTTAAGGATGAGTTTGAAGTCCGAGACCCCATTATGATGAAGTACCTTTGAAAGTGAAAGATCTTATATTGACTCTAAAATATTTTGAGATCTCTCACATTTCAAGAACAGAGAATGCTCGAGCTAACGTACTTTTTCGACTCACAATCACTTCATTCAACTTACTGGGTCAGATATTCATCGAATGCCTTGAACAATCGAGCATTGATAAAGTCGAAGAAGTGCTATAAATCAATGACGAGCCAAGTTGGATGGACCCAATCATCCAGTATTTGACTGATGGAATTCTATCTGCAAATCCTTCAGAAGCCAAGCGACTACGATGAATGGCTTCGCAATATATTTTGATGAATGGATAACTTTATAAAAGGTCATTCTCTCTTTCTTTACTGAAGTACTTGAGACCAGCGGATGCCAACTATGCACTTCGAGAAGTTTATGAAGAGATTTGTGAAAATCACTTGAAGGGCAAATTATTGGCTTATAAAGTTTTACAATAAAGATATTATTGGCCACCATGAAGAAAGATACAGCTGAATTTATCTGAAGATGTGAACCATGTCAGAAGTATGCTAATATATAGCATCAATCAGCCAGCCAGCTGACATCAATTATTGCACCATGGCTCTTGGCACAATAAAAAATCGACATACTTAGTCTTTCTCTCCGACATCCGGTTAGAGAAAATTTATAGTAGTTGCTATTGATTACTTTACCAAATGGGTGAAAACTGAGTCCTTGGCATAAATCACCGAAGTAAGATGAAAGACTTCATTCAGAAATCAATCATATGTAGATTCGATCTACCATATACTATCATCACCGACAATGATTGACAATTCGATAATTAGAATTTCAAAGAGTTTTGTACGAAATTTCATATTACACACAAGCTCACCTCAATCGGTCATTCACAGTCTAATGATGAAGTAGAGGTAACAAATCGAACAATTCTACATGATCCTAAAATCAAACTGAATGAAGCTAAAGACCTCTGGGTGGAAGAATTATATCTAGACTTATGGACATATCGAACAACTCCTTGTATACCGATAGGAGAATCGCCATTCAACCTAGCTTATAGAACTGAAGCGATGATTCCACTTGAGATCGGATTGCCATCAGTAAGAGTTGAACCATATAATGAATTGAGCAATTTTGAATATCGGAGAGTCGACCTAGACTTACTTTCGAAAGTCCAATAGCAAGCTCAAGTTCGGGTGGCAGCATATCAGCAAAGAATAGCCTGGTATTACTAATGCAAAAGTCAAGTCGAAGGTCTTTTGTCCAGAAGACCTAGTCCTAAGAAAGCAGAAGTTTCAAAGTCTCTGGACCAAAAAAAATTATCTCCAAACTGGAAAAGATCCTACAGAGTAATCGAGACACTTCAATCGAATACATATCGGCTAGAAACTCTCGATGGAACGACTATTTCTTGGACTTAGAATTTTGATAATTTGAATATGTACTATCAATAAAGTTATTCACATGTATGACATTCGAAACGAAATATTGGGATTTAGAATCATGAAATCTTCAATCAACTACAAGTCATCTACAAAATGACATCAAACTGACAAGTAATTGGTTAGCTTGTACCGATTATATCTTAGTTTTCATTGTAAAAACCGACTTAACTTTTCATGTCGACTTAGCTTTAGCTAAGCAGAATATTATGCCAACTCGACCTCGATCGAGTGAGAAATACACCGACTTGACTATGATCAGTCGAAGGATATTCGACTTATCACCATCTATCAAATACCTAAAGTAATTGCTAAGTTGGCTGACATCCGACTAGCAGACAAACTCTACTATGATTATTGCTCGACATTCAATTCATCGATAGATGATCGGTTGTCCGACTGTTATTCAACGATATTGATAGTACAAGTGTAAAAAGAGATTCCATACTTAAAATTTTTTTTTCATTCATTGAAGAAAGATTACAAAATTGGACCCAAGATCCGATTACAAATTAGACTTAGTCCGATTACAAAAAGAAAAGGAAAAGTATTACATTGATCACCAGTTGGCTTCTTCTTCACCTTGCTCCGATACAACTTCGATGGTTGAAGTAGGTTCTAGTGCAGTCAGTGCATCTCTTTCAGTCGGTGCGGTGGTCTCCTCAGCAATCTTTCTCCCGAACTAGGAGGATGATGCTGCTCAGGTCTAAGTTCGGATATAATTCTTGATTGCATCTCTGCCATCCTTGTATCCGACACAATAGGAGGCGAATCCACCCTTGAGAATTTTATCCTTGAATTCTTGTGATTTTTTGAAGTTCTCGATGGCCAGACTTAGAGCACCCTTCACCGATTGAGCTTCTTCCTTGGCGGAGGTCGACTATGCATCAGCCAGTGCCAACCTCTCCATGATGGCCCAATGCCTTCCATGCTCTACCTCAAGCTCTTTTATACATCCGTCTCTCTCTCTCTGGAGCTGATTGATGGAATGCTTCTTGCTTTTGATCTAGGATTCAAGAGACGTGATGCTCTGTTGAGCCGATCCTAATTTAGCTTTGGAGGACTGTAGTTCGGCCATCACACGAGAGATCTCTTTCTGGAGCATCTTCTCCCGTTCAGCTGCCATCTGAAGTTGTTCGACAGTAGCAGCTTTCTCAGCATTGGTGACTGCCACCTTGTCCATCCACGCCTGATGAAGCTCGATGATTTTTAATATCTGCTCTCTAAAGCATACATATCATGTGCCCACTAAAAGAAAAGGATAAGTCAAGTCAGAGCAAAAAAAAGAGAAGAGAAAATATCGTTAACTTACCCTAAGCATCATCGGATAAAATGAAGAAATATTTTAGACACTGTTCGATCTCTCCTGTTCTCCCTGTCAGTTGGAAGAAGTGCAGCTTCGATGAGTCGTCTGGCCAATGATGGATTGGCCAAGGTCGACTCATCGACAGAGATTCAGATATGAAAAGAGTGGGGAGACCCACCGATGACTCATTATCGACAGAGGTAGCCGATGCCTTTTTTCGCTCGGTAGTTGGCGGTCATTCACTTGAAATCACCACAAAATTGGTGCTCGACTGTGCCTAAGATCGAGCTACTTGCGGAATGGCTTGCATAGCAGTAGATAGTTCTGGTTCAATCATAGATTCGGCTTGAACCCTGCAGATAGTGCCGCTGATGGTTCTGATGCGGCATCCTCACCTCTTGCCGCTTCAACTCCGACCAACGGCACTTCAGCAAAAGGAAGCATTGTCGGAGCTGACAATGCAATAACCGGCTCACTATCGGGAGCTGTTACTGATGGAATGTTGGCCTCCCTCATCAGTACTGACTTAGCGTCACCCTGACTTCTCTTCGACAGTCGGGACGATCCAGCATCGATTGCTGCTCTCTTCTTAGCAGCATGTAGATGGATGTCGGAGCTGAGATGCACGCTATCGACCACATAGTTGCAATCAAAAACAAATTCAGTATAAAATTTTGAAGCAAACAAAAATAAAGTGATCGATTATGCTATATCTAAAGAGGTTACCAAACTAAGTCCGGCATCGTAGAGAGCCTGCTCTGTCATCAGCTCTCGTTATGCGGAGACTTCCATATCTTTAAGTCAGAAAAATCTTTCGATCGATGATGTCAACCCGACTATGCTCATTGGGGCTGCTTCTCGGATCACCCCAGTATGAAGGAAAGTCCCAAGGAGATGAAGAAGGAACGAAGAAAATTGGTTCTTCCATTCATAAATGGACGATGGAAGATCGGAGATAAAAGAAATACTCTTCCTCGGGTTGAAAACCACCAACTCTTGGCTTTTGGGTGGGGCAAAGAACAAAAAAGTTTAAAAAGAGAAGGACGAGGGTTGGTCGGGATAAGACAACATAACAGGGCAAAGTTGATAATTAGTCAGATGGAATTCAGAGCCAGCTGAGCAAGACAAAGATGGTAATAAATAAGAGGATTCCGAACAAACTCTGAAATAAAAAATCGAAGATCGATCCAAAAGTTCTCGACATAAAAAGTAATCTAACTCGAAGGAGGAGAGTTCATCCGACCATCCGGATCAGGGACAGAGAGCTGATATTACTTCAGGATACGGTACTATTCCTGAAGCCATTCGACATTGGGCCCAAACAAGAGCCTTCCATCTCCAGATCCGAGGGAGAATCGTCGATCGGATTCTCCGATTGATTATCTCAAGAAGTTGAGGCCTTCGCCTTCTTACCCCTACTTGCCATTGAAAATGAAAGAACCTAGAAGAAGAAGAGAAGAAAAACCTAGAAGAGAGAAACAAGAACTCGATCTGGAGAACTAGGAAATGATGTGAATGGGGAAACCTCTCAGCACCTGGGGACAGAACCTTCTATTGCAGAGAAAAATGACGAATGTAAAAGTGAAAAGTCCAAACGAAAGGGACACTATATATATAGGACCCCTCAACGGTCTGGATGAAGTTATTCAAATCAGGGCTCCTCCAGATTTTGACAAGTGGCTACATCAAAACCGACCACTGATCAGATAGTTCGATGCACCTACCGTCAAATCACCCCCCTCACCACTATCCGTGTGAACGGCATGGCATAGAGCCAATGACATCTAGACATGTGGTCAAAATTGACTAGTCAGAATCGAATCGTCCAAATTCGTCGGACGTCGGACTATCTTCTCGAAGTAGCATCCCACTGATGATTTTGCAGTTATCGAAATGATAAAATAGTTGGAGACCCTTCATATTTTAAAAATCATTAATATCTGTAGTCGAATCGAGGCTCGAGACAACACGTGGCAACTTCTTTCATCCAATGTGACAGACCACATGATAACACGCATGTCAGACTACTTTGGACTTGGGAGTGGGGGGCAACTGTTGGAGCAATTCAGCCGACTCTCCGATTCTGACTTTTGATCGGCCTGATAAGCATAACCTGCAGACTATCAATCAGTTGACCAACTGACAGTCAGCTATCCTCAAATTTGACAAACTCCAACTATGACGACTCGACTGATTTCAGACCGATGACCGTCGGTATATCAGAGTTATCGATCGATGCTCATTCGGACTTCCACAACCACTGACATGTTGGGTTCCGGCTACGTAGCGAAAAGTGATTTTTAAAATTTAAACCAACAAGTCAATAGCTTTAACATATAAAACTATTGAATCGAAATCCAAAGCCTAGAATCACCTTATCGATGTCGATCAAAACAAACAAGCATGAAAAAAGGGATAAAATTTTTACTTTCACTAAAATGACAATGTGGCACGTTGGTGATCTCTATGAGACTCTAAAGTAGAAGCTCTCCAATGGTGCTTCACATGAAAGTTGGCCAAGGTCCTTCCTAACCGGTGCCCCATCGCAGCCTTATCTTCTTAAGAACATTGCCGGCTTTGAACTCAAAGAATGATCATACCAAAACCCAGTCACCTCCAAATTACCACCAGGATCACACCAAGAAGATACTCTTTAGATGTCTCACAACCTAGGATTTGATTTTGAGGGAAGAACTGTTTCTCCTTGAAAGGCTCAGGTTGCATCTAAAAATTTTCTATTCATCTACATGATTAAGGATCAAATCTTTACTTGATTAGCAGTGAAATCAGAGATTAAATCTCAAATTATCTGATATAAACCTTCGCAGAGGCTTGGATGTGCAGACTCTCTACTTCACTTGTACGTCAGATGCCGTAAGAAAGCAGGATGAACTCTAATCCAATTGCCTTCGCAACTCAATCAATCGAGGGATGAGATATGCTAGTGTGACATCTCACATCAGCAGGTGGATGCCCAAGATGGATCCACACCCAAGAGAAGAGGAGCAGCAATAAGAGGAGAGGGCAAAGGGGAAGAAGGGACCTCTCTCTCTTCTCACGCCTCTCTCTCTCTTTCTCTCTTCTCTCGATCTGTATTTTTTTGCTCCGCATCCACAGTTAGAGACCCTCTTTATTTATAGATGAATCTCATGACTCAATAGGTATAGGAGTCCTAACTCAAATCTGATTAGAATTAGTCCAATACTCATGAAAGAAGGATTCCTACATGAGATAGAATTGCCATCATATATGACAACCAATTTGCACCCACTCCCTCACCCACATGGGACACCCCAAACCAGCACCATTTCAGATGTTGGTCGACCCACATGAGAGAAAAATCTCAGTGCAAGTAGAAATTCTCATATCTTATCAAAACAGATCCGATTCGAATCCAATTTGAAGTTGGTTCGAAACAATTTCGAAAGACTGTCAATCCTAAACTCTTTAGGACTTTTGTACCAAGTTTAACTTGAATTTTAGATCCAATTAAGTCTAATTAATTTAAATCTAATCTAAAATTGATCAGTATTTAAATTTAATCTTTCATATGCTCTATAGATCATAGATCAGAAACTGTTCATCTCTGGGATCGAATCTGAACTTCATATGTAGTGCTAGCTAGATATAGTTAACTCTTCAATTTCGTTTGACCCATAACTTAATTCTCAATCAAGTTAGCTTATATATTCAATCAAGTCAAGTACTTTCAAATTAGACATATAAATATAGGTCAATTCCTTCCTACTTTGTCTAACTTGTGTGCATGACTCCATAGGTTCAAACACTAAGCCGGTAACACAGGAACCAATTTCTACACTAATCGAGATACCATCTAGCAATGATTTTCAACATCCAAATAGATCAAATTATTGTAAAAAAATATTTCGAAATCCATACATATGGTTGCCGCATAATTCATCCTTTTGACCCTGAATGCTCTAGGATGGTCTCAGATTAACTATCAACCGAGATTGCTTCATCCGTATTGTATTTCAACCTTTTATATCTATCTTATGAATTATCCTGATCAAGATTTTGCTAAATTAAATATAGTGATACATCAACTCTAATAATCTGGAGGAATCAATCCTATCTTGATCTACACATAGATTTCGTAAGTATTTGACTGTACCCTGTAGCCTTCTGTCACTGCATTAGAAATCTAGATAGTCCGACATCAAAGCACAGTGAGTTGCTTGCAAGTCACTATAGTGATCTCAGGTCTGAAAGACACTTATACCCATGTATTTTATAACAACTTTTGACAGCAGAATGCTCAACAGGTAAGTCACTGTTCAGTGATGATGTATCCTTACATCTTATCTGTATGCCATATCAGTGTCACCACACTCCTTGATTAAGAGGACAACCAACCCATATGGTACATAATGACTTCTACTCGATAAACGTCATCATCCTATAATGACGTATCATTTGATCGCAAACATGTTTAAGAATAATACGATAAATCTTCTCTTTATCGTACACTAGCATAGTTTTAAGGACTTCATCACAACACAGGAGTTCAAGAAGATGTTAC
>KE507771.1:6161-27341 GCA_000441515.1 Elaeis oleifera
GGTCTCTTTGAAAAGATCATCTTAGGTTCATAGTAGGTTACAAGGATTAGATAGAGAGAGAAAGAGAGAGGAGAGAGAAATCTTAAAGGAGAAAAAGATAAGAGAGATAAAATCTTTTCTCTCTTTTTTTTCTTTTCTTTTCTTTTCTTATTTCTTTCTTTCTTTCTTCGATCGAACAGGGAGGGACGGGTGGTGGGGTTCTTGGCCGACAGATCGATAGTGGACGATGGCAGCAAACAGCCGATGGTGGTGGAGCGGGAAACGGCCGACGGTAAGGGTCGAATGGCGGGATTCACGGGCATATTCTAAAAAATAGGGGATCTGCCCCTTTTGGTTTCTAGCAAATCTGATGGTCGGTGAGGGTGCGTGATGCCAAGGAAAGGAGAGGAAGAAAGAGAGGAAGAGGGGTTGGGATTACCTCGGGCTCTGGTGGTTCTTTAGCATTGATTTCTAATGAGCACAAGCAAAGGAGGCCGCAGCTTCAATGGGAGAAAAGAGGGAGAAACTAAAGGGAGATCAGTGCTCTCTGTAGCTGGTTTTAGAGGAGGGAAGGGGATTTTTATTGAGAATTTTTTAGGATTTTGGGTAGCCCTAGGAGATCTATGTTGAGTGGGATTCAATGGGGAAGAAGACTCCCATCGGGAGTCTTCATTCCTCTATTTTCTTCCTTTCTTTCCTTGCCACTTTAGGATTCATGCAGCCAAAAATCAGGTCATCACATATAATAGATTAGATCAATAAATTATATATGATTAAATAAACCAATGAATAAATATTATTAATTTTTTGAAACTGATTAATATGTTGTTTTAATCTATCAAATATGGGGCTTGCCACCATCGATGCATAAAATTTTAATAAAGCAATTAAGAGCTACAATATCAGGATGGTAAATAGGTTGAGTTAACGTATGATCTGAGCTAATCCTAATATGATTGGACTCAACCATATTTTTGAAGATTGGATCCAAATTAAATGTGAATGCAGTATCAATTTTATAATTTTGATTTGAACCGACCTAATATAGCCCATACATCATAGAGGTATAAATTGGGTCAAGAAAATATGCTTGCCTAACCTGAAACCCAAAAATATGGGCCATATATTCTTTCTCACCATATATTTTTTCTACTTCATGAATGGATGTCGTCACCTAGCATTGCATGTTTCGCTTGATTCTTGGTTTTAATATTCTCAAATACATCAAGTATATTCAAACATCAAGTTAAATCCCATGGAAAATAGTAGATGATTAAAAATATTAAGCTAAATATAAAAATAAATTTCATATCCGATACATTCATGACTAAGAATATTGATATTTTTTCTGAACTTAATTGATTGATACTTATTAAGAAAAGCAAAAGATGACTTTTTAAATATATCTTATACTTAGCTTTGATATTCTAAATACTTAGCATTAAAAGGTTCTATCTCTCTTGAATAATTTATTTAATGCATCTTTATTATTACAAAAGGGGGAGAAGTGTTTTTGAAGATATGTTGTTCAAAAAGAAGAAAAGTGTTATCAAATCCATATTGTTCAATAAATTGAATTCAAAAGGGGACAAGTACTATTTTTTCATACATATTTATAGCATACTTTCAAAAAAGGGGAGAAGTTATAAAATCTAAATTTGAAAGTTGAATCCAAGTTAAATTTAAAAATGGATAAACTCATATCAAATTTTGAAAATTGAATGTGTTAGTTTTATTGATACTTTCTAGATCTTTCTCTTATAATTTTTGATGCTATCAAGAAGGGAGAGAAGCTATATTGAGTATATGCTTGAAATGCTTGAGTTGATGATGCTTGAAATGCTCATTTGGTTGCTTGAGATAATCATATAAAATGAGTATATATTTTGGATGTATGCTCTCTTGAATATCATGTGTCAAATACTTAAAATCTGAATTTAAGATGAATTGAAGATAAATTGAAGCATTCATGAAGTATATGCTTACAATTGTTTAGTTATTTACTTCATGATTTAGATTGATAAATTAATTAAATATATTATATGTGTTTATTAGGCATATACTCAAAGTTTGTCATCATCAAAAAAGAGAAGATTGTTGACCTATGATTGATTTTGATGATTACTAATTTAAGTAATTATGATTCTAATCATATATTTCAAGAATGGATGTATGATTTTCAAGTGTGCAAAATAAAGAATTTATCCATAGGATAAATCTCCTCAAGAAATCTAAGTCAAGGCAATTCAAAGAAGAAATAAGAAGTTTTTGACTTAGTGAAGTTGATCCAAAAGCATGAGAGCCAATCCCTGAAAAGAAACAAGCTAAAAACAAAAAAAATTTGAAATTCAGGAAGTTCAGAAGTTGACTCTAGCATGGTTGGAGTAGATTGGTATACACTCTAATTGATCCATGACAAGCAAGAGTCGACTCTCTCAATGAAGACAGAAAACTATATTTTTGAGACCTAAGCTCGAGTCGGCCCTAGACTAATCGAGTCGACTTATAAAGATGATGAGCTGACTCTCTCAGAAAGAATAAAAAGTAAAACTTTCAGATCTTAAGACCAAGTCAACTTTTGAAGAGATCAAATTGACTCATGAGTAGCTCGAGTCGACTTTTGACAAGGGAAAGTTGTAACGGCTAGTTTTTTTGTATATCTCCAATAGCCATTTCTCCACTCCAAGAGCTAATTCAAGCATCCCAATGGTCAAAACTCACTCTCCAACTACTTCTAAGCTTAAAAAAGGCTAGAAATTATTTGGAAGTAAGAGGAAGAAATTAAAGAGAAAACATTATTTGTGAGAGCTTCATTGAATATCCTTGAAGAAGAGAAAAAGAAAAATTTATGCACAAAATTCAGTGAGACATCTAAAGTTATCTTGTCCATCATCAACAATATCCTCTTAGGCATCAAAGAAGAGAAGTTAAGCTTTAAAAGAGTAATCCTTCAGCTTCTTCTCAGTATCAAAAAGAGTTTATATTTTTATTTGTTTTGATATGAATTCTTAAATCTTGCATCTTTGAATTTTATTTTCAAATTTTTTTGAGATGAAAGAAACTTGGGTTAGGCCCATTCAAGTCTGAAATTGGACTTGTAAGGTATAGTTGGTGATCCCATAAAATCAACTAGGTTGATTGTGAATCTGAAAATAATTGATATAAGATTTTGGTTGGTGATCCTAAAAATCAACTAAATTTGTTTACGATCCCAAATAAATAATGGACTGTAATCAAGCTAATTATTATGAAATTTTCAAGAAGAGCTTGAAGAGTGGACATAGGTATAAGGTTACACCGAACCACTATAAAATTATGTATTTGTGTTATGCTTTTCCATGCTTTACTTTACTTTTAATTATTGCTTTGCATTATTTTTAGTGGTGTATTGCTTCTTTTATATCTTACCGATACTACAACTCATTACATATGCCTCATAATTACTCAAGTTAGCTTAATTTAAAGCATATAATTATTTTATAGTTAGATTTGATAAAATTTTTTAAAGAATCCAATTCACACCTCCCTCTTGGTTGCTTATCCTTCTGAGCTACAGTTGTTGATTAAAAGCATAATTTCGTATGTGCTTTCATGCATGCCTCCAATTCCTAACTACAAACTGAAGGGTTTGGATTTTAGATCGCACATTCATCCATTGCAACCTTAAGATCTTAATAGATGTTTATATAATTTCACCTCAACATTTGTCTCTCGATGTAAATAGAGTGTAAAGAGAGACCCAAGCTTTGTATAATCATGAAACTTGGCTTAACACAAAAATTGGAATGAATGGCATGAATACCAACTGTGCAATTTCCTATATCATGAAATATCCATATTGTTTGTATATGCCAAATCAATAAGCTAACAAAGAAGAAATTTTAATTTGACAAACCTACAAATGTTTAATCACGAGCAACTACTTGAACTCCAGAACGTTCATGACAAGAAAATTGAAATTTATGTAATCAGGATTTATTTTTTGAGACAAAATAGTATTGAATAATTACAATGTACTATTACATTTTTATCAATATCTATAAATACTATTAGTATGCATACACTCAATTATAAGTACCTTAGAAATTTGGTAAGATGTGTGAAAATGTTACATTTAAATATGACACCTGAACAAGTCTTGTTATGTTATTATATCAAGCCCAACCAAGTTGACCATACAAAATAGAACCTAAGTTAATGAAAGTAGAATTGAAATTAATATCCTCCAAGAATTTGTTTCTAAATGCAAAAAACATATCCTAATCTCCATTATTTCAAAATGCATGTAAGTACTAGACAATCTCTATAAGCAATTTGAAAATCAGGCCTCTTTAAAAAGTACTTTACTGAATATTATCTAGTATCCATAATTGTTGATCATAGTTCATTGCAAGAATCATCTACACAACCCACGCAAAAGATGATGATTAACATTATATGTTCATAGAAATTTCTTTTGCAAATTAATTTAGTATTTTTAAAAATTAGTAAATAAATAACTATTTATTGTTCCAGCTAATAGCATTTTTTTTGCAACCAGTTCTGTATTTATTATTATATGATCATGATTCACAAGTGTCAACTGAACCCTTGATTTACATATATAATGGAAAATATTTGGTATAATGTTTAGAGTTAACATTATAATATAGTAAAAAATATCAATATTTATAAATCAAAATATTTCTCATACTATTGAAGTCTTGTTACAATGTACTTTTGTCTATATCTCAAATAAGCTTTTGATTTATTCATATTATTTTATAGAAGAAGCTTTGAATTTTAGACATGGTCAATCTTATTTGTACTTTGCAAAGCATCACAAGTGGGTCTTTTGTAGAATTACTTGATTATGTTTGATTATGTTGAGTGAATACTTTCTATAGGCATTTTCAATTATAGTTTACTTTATGCCTGTTTAGCCCTCAATTCATTTATCTTGGTAAATCCGATCAATCCTTCTTTTATTACATTCATTGTTGTATCATATATTTTGACAAATATTAAGACCTATTCAACCATTTATTAAAGAAAATTACTTATCAATCCAACACCTCAGAAACTAATCATCATTATTATTTCTTTGATGCATGAATTATTTAGAAAGAAATTAAAAATGACTTCTAAATTATTTTAAGGGTTATTCTGAAACAAACTAAAAACTGAAATGGGAACAATTTAAAACTACAAGATAATGTATCCCACAAATAAAGGATTAGATATAACTGAATTTATCATATAAATAAATATTACATTTAGAATTCAAGTCTCATTTAGGTGAACTAACTCTAAGCTCACCAAATTTATATTTTGGATTTAAGTTCTTGCACTTTGTTTGGGTTCTAGTTTACTTACTTAAATTTAATTTTCACATGAACCATTAAAATTTTCCTAACTGATTTGACCTAATAATATTTGTGGTTAGATCTAAAATTTTGGAGTTCCAATTTGATAAACTAATTAATGGGTCTCATTAAGTCACAATGGGTATTTTGTTGGTTGGGTGGCATATTAGTCCTAACTTAAATCGATGCAGGAAGAGATAAATAAACATAGAATTAAGTATTTACCTAATATTAGTATGTATAGACTCCAAAGCATAAGACAACTTGAATAAACATTTGAATTAGAACTAAAACAAACTCAAATTAAAACCAGGACTTAGAGCTAGCTATTGTAAACCATTGATGGGCCAGTTTGTCAGACCATGGTGCAGCATTAAATGTGTTGTTGACATGGGTGCTGAAGATGTGTTGCTACTTGGTGACACTAGGTCAACAGTGTCTATCAAATCTGGTGGATGTTAAATCGCAGCAGCTTGGTCTAATTTTATTTCATTGTCAAAGTGGTGCCAAGTCAAGCTCTAAAAAAAGTTTATGAAGTTTTTTATTGGAAAGCAATGTATTTATAAAGATATATTTTGATTAATTTATTACTTTTAAACATATTTTAAATGCAACATAATTGTTTTATGTTCCAGCTAATAGTAATTTTGCCTACTAGTAGTTTTGTTTGTCTTCTATAATATATACCCAGTGACATCCATGGTCTATAAGATCCATCTATACTCTTAGTTTGCATGGTGGAAATTATTCAATATAATTTTAGAGTTAACATTATGACACAATAAACAAATTATAAACATACCAAATATCAAAATACTTATACTTTCTTGTTTTAAATTTCTTTGCACTATTGTGGATTTTAACTTAAATATCCCCTCAATCTTTTATCACACCCAAACTTGTATCATATTTATTGACAAAGCCCTTTTTGACACAATTATTAAGAAATCAGTTTCTTCTAACATTTCAAAACTTTTAAATATATTGCTACATGTGTTTCCAATAAATTCAGGAATTGTATGTGAACAAAATATTTGCAAGAAACATGATTTAATAAGAAAACTTCATGCAAAATATGTGATTACTATTTATATATTAAATTTATTTCATTAGAGCATATGGGTTGCATGACTTATAAAGAAATTAAAATAATGATGAAATTATTTGAAAGGATGCTTGGGGACAAACATTAAACTAGAGGAAAAGTAATATATCACATCCCTTATCAAAGATCATAAGCCAAGGGTTGTGGCAACTATCTTATACGGTATACTTAAAGAACTCTACCTACAAGCATGCGAGGCATTTTATTATGATATTATAAAACAAACTACGAAATAAATTTAAATAGTTAACATTCAAATATTAGTTTAACTAACTAAAGTATAATTAAATATCTTACAAAATAATATTCTAAAGTCTTGTATCAACTTTAACAAAACCTAATCTAAAATAAGGACATCAAAATTCCATTTTTAATCAGTCTCCCATAATTAATCCCTGAGTCAAACTAGTTCTCTGAAGCTATAAAAATAGTAACATATAGAATAATAAGTTAAATGCTAGTAAATAATGAACACTTTAGTTAGATAAATTAAGCAATAATAATATACTAATAAATAAGCATGTAGAGTACATTAATTTAAAATCAAACCTAAGTATATCATCATGTGAATCCCATCATTTTAAACTTTATAATATGTTTATAAATCATTTTTTTTTAAAACATCAAGTTCATTCAACAGCCATGAAGTATGATTGCACTTATACGTTATGGTTTGATTAGATAATAAGCTAAGAATAGTCAAAGTGCCAACATATGATCTCCACTGGCAGAGTATCAATATTTCTTATTTTAGATGAATAAATTCTTGCACTTTTTGTATCCTCACACTCCGAGGGAAGTATTTATCATAAAATGCTCCTTAAAAACTTTTCCAAGTTGTTCTAAATCTTATTCAATTTTATGTTCTAATATCTGCTACCAATTGAATGTCTCATCTTAAACATGTACGTGTTGGGATTTGGCACCTCGAATTTGACTCACAGTAGTGAAAATCCAGATGCGAAGGAGCTCAACTTGAAGAGGATGTCGTGAGGAGTCTGAAGATGTGATTTTTAGTGGGCCCCACAACACACGATCAAGTGGGGCCTGCAGGCTGGCCTACAGGCCCGAGGGTGCACGGCCCAAGCATGCACAAATGCCTGCGACCCAGCACGAGTGCAGCCTAATGTGGGCGCACGGGTGCAGGGCCCAGGCGCATGCCCACGGGTGCACCCCAGCACGGGCGCGAGGGCATAGGCCTATGGTGTAATGTGGTCGATGGTGAACTGTGTAGGATTTCTTGTTAAGAGATGTTTGTGTATGAGAGTTGAGAGTGGATGCTCTCTTCTTGTACTTGTTTCTTTCTCATTGTGAAGCTTGTATGTCCCGTGGAGGTAGAACTTGGGCTGATCTACGTATTTGATTGTGTTCTTATTTATTTCTTCTTTCTTTTGCTGTAACAATTGGCGAGAGAGTGCAACAAGTGGTACCAAATTCTCCAACAAGTAGTATCAAAGCTGGGTTCGTACCAGAGTGCATGGTTGTCCAGATTGTAGTGGTGGTGATCAAGATTGAAGATAGAGAAGACAGGTGCAATCAAGATAGAGATTAACTGCGAAGGGTTGATCTATGTTATCTTATATAAGGAGGAGCTGTCTACAATGAAAGATGCCACAAAGAGCCCAATATAAGGTGGAGCTCCAAGCAAAGGTGGATCGGGCATGAGACGGGAGACTCGGGAGGATGATACGCAACGTCGTCAGGAGGTTACCCCGAGCAAATCTCAGGTTATATAGGGTTGGAGATGGGATCAAGCGGCCTAGCTCGACTCTTATGTTTGTCCATCCATGAGTAGCAATCGTTCACCTCACGGCATGGGAGCGAGATCATCCACAAGCTCTCAAATTAGGTGAAGACTGAATATTGAGTCGAGATAAAGATTGTTGAGATTTGGCACTTCGAATTTGATCTATAGTAGTGAAAATCCAGATGCAGAGAAGTCCAACTCGAAGAGCACGTCACAAGGAGCCCAGAGATGCAATTTTTACTGGGGCTGTAGTGCCCTGCCAAGTGGGCCCATAGGCTGGCCCATAGGCATGCGGGTGTGCGGCCCAGCGCTCACAGATGCCCGCAGCCTAGCACGAGCACGCAGGTAGATGGCCCAAGAGGGCGCACACGCGGGCGCGGCCCAGCACGGGTGCAAGGGAGGAGGCCTACAGTGTAACACGATCCACGATGAACTGCATGGGATTTAACGATCCACGCACTGTCATGGACCGACAGTATGGTTCATGCACGGTTCAAGGTGTTTCACGCTCGTTTCTCATAGTTTATGAGCTATCTATGGACCGGTCTAATCTATTTTCCAAATATCGCAATCTATAGGGAGTGTTTGCGCAATCCAGCGGCCAGGAGATCTCGCAGGCGCGATCAAATGGTGGTTAGGTTTTTGAATTTGATCAGGACTCTGGATTTGATTAGAAGACAGATTTGAGATCTTTAAAAGGCCCAAAGCAGTCGAGGGGATCTGGGTGCAGTCAAGAAGGGCATCAGGTAGCAGCTGCGGTGGGACATTAACAGCAGAGGCTGAGGAGCGGCTTGGCATAAGCAATAGGCAGACCAGTCAAGAGTATCCTCGAACAACTGTGTGAGTGGCCGTGAGGCATGATGTAACAGCTTGGATCACAAGAAGCATCCAGGGGCGTCAAGGACTCTGCACTAGCAGGTTTGTAAGAGGGTCTCCTTAGGAGATTTTGTGAGAGTTTTTGTGAGAGTGAATGCTTCTTATTGAGAGAAGTTTGTATATGAGAGTTGAGAGTGAGTGTTCTCCTCTTGTACTTATTTTTTTCTCATAGTGAAGCTTGCATGCTCCGTGGAGGTAGCACTTGGGCTGATTCACGTACTTGATTGTATTCTCGTTTTATTTCTACTTCTTTCTACTGCAATAATTGACAAGAGGGCCATAACAAGTGGTACCAGATCCTCCAACAGTATGATGTATAAAGGATCTCATCATCAAGACATCTTTGAACAACAAATACTTTCTCCATCTATATAAGCTAATTTTCAACTTTCAAAAGTTCTGTAGTCCCCTTAAAAGTATATAGAGCCAGCTTCTTTATCTCCACTGTATTACTTTGCTACTTTTGCAGCTCCCCACATCCTCATGGTTGTTATGTTTGCATTTGATCTTGCATTTGCAATTGTTACAATAATTGTTTCTATAATTACTGCTGCATTTGTATCAATCCAACTTATATATGCATTAATTGTGCCATATTAGGTTTCAATTACTCTATCTCATAGTTTCTAATAGGATTCGTGACTCTTTGATGTTGAGAAGTGACACTAATCTACTATGTAGTATCACCAATTTGCCAATTTGATGCCTTTCTAGTAGTATTTTTGACCACCCTTTTCATCCAATGTGGAGGCATCTTAACCTTGAACAAACAATGAGTAGATAAATCCAACTAATCTCAAGATTCTCTTTCAAAATCTAATATTTAAAATTATATTTTATCAAAATTTAACTATAATTATTTAAAATAAATGATCCTAAGTCCCGACACCCTCATAAGGTTGGCTATGCCATAGTGCCCAACATCCAGATTGATTCGATTTGGGACATCCTATTAATCAACTATAAATTAAGAGTCATACTATAATGCAAGGATACAATTGCTAGTAAAATCTAGTGATGCTGGCCCCACCAAGGTGGGGTCGGCATGTTGTCTAGCATACATAAGTTAGAACCCCTTCACAAGGGTCCATGCTAGCCATTGAAGGAAGATCTTAACTAGATTAAACAATCTAGAGAGACAATCGAGAGAGAAGCAATCTACAGAGAAATCTGAGGGAGAAAGTAGAGAGAGAAAATTGAGGAAGAGAGAGAAAAGAGAGAAGAGAGAGAAAACAAACTTTCTCTCTTTTTTATTTTTTTTCTTTTATTTTCTTTCCTTTTGTTTTCTCTCTTTTTAGTACACTTTCTAGGTGAAAAAGGGACTTACCGAATCACCCTTTTCTTAAAATAGGGGAGCCCTTGGTTGGTGGTGATTGTGGCCAACAAGGTAGGCACACCAATGTAGCTAGGGGTTCCCAGACTAGTTTTCAATGACAACAACACTTAAAAAATAAATAAATACAAGAAAAAAATTTTCAAAGAAATTCCTGCAATAATTGGCTGGAATCCGAGCTCCATGGACTAGAAAGTGTGGGATTAAAGGATTGAGGAATCATTCCTCTTTTCTGGTGGTGTTTGGGCTATGATTTTGGTGGGCACGGTGAAAGGTGTCTAGAAGAAGAAGAAGAAAAGAGGAAGAGAGAAGGAAGGGGAAGAGATGTTGGTGGAGTATTGTGGAGGGAAAGAGGTTCATTTTTATAGAGGAGCTTTAGGGTTCTGGTGGCTTTAGAATGTCGGCTCCAATCTAGACTCATCAAAAAAAAACCTCTCGATGGTAGTCTTTTTTTCTTTTCCTCTTTCCTTTTCCTTTATTTTGGCTATTTTTGGCATTTGGGCCAATCAAGTGGACCAAGTCCAACTTCTAATCAGGCTGGGCAATCACGTTCTTCCTCATAAAAAAATCATCCTCAAAATTTTTTACCGAAGTCTTCAAAAATTTAGAGTTAGTGCCTTAAGTCATGTTCAAATTTTAAGAACCAGTCTTTCATCGAATTATTGCTCTGATTAGCTTTAAATAATTCAAACCACTACATTTCTGATGCATGCTCTGATTTAAATCTACCAACACACCTATGTCAAATCTATATTTCTAAATTATGTCATAATTAGCATAAATTATCATCCTAATATCCTCAGTATCTATCCATTTAAACTTATCTTATATCTGATTTTGTGTATCATAATTTATTCACTTATGTTCTGATATTATATTAATTATCATGTTCCTGACTCGAGATCATGAACTAGAGGGCATGGCAACCACCGCATATTTATAGTGAACTCTCTCCATAAATATATAAGGCATCTCATCAAAATATAATAAAGCAAATAGTGGAATAAATTGAAATAATTAATGTTCAAGCTTGAATTTAAATAACTAAATCAAAATCAAATATCTTAAAAAAATATTCTAAAGTCTTTTATCAACTTTTAGTAGAACATAATATAAAATAAAGATATCAAAATTTTATTCTAATCGCTTTCCCATAATGAATTGCTAAGTCTCACTGGTTCCTTGAATCTATAAAAATAATAAAATATAAAATAATGAGCTAGACAATTCAATAAGTCAAAATCACTTTAGCTAAATAAATTAAGCAATAATAAGCATGCATAATACATTAATTCAAAATCAAATGTAAATATGCTGCACTATCTAAACAATATCCATGCAAAACCCATCTTTCAAATTCATAATACATCTATAAATTGATTCTTTAAAATTCATATCCATCTTAATATCCATAAACTATAATCATACTTATATCATATGGCTGGGCTAGATAATGAGCTCAGAATAGTTAAAGCATCAATGCATAATCTCCATTAACACAATATTGATATACCAAGATATGATCTTCACTGGTAGGATATCGATATGCTAACATACAACTCGTACTAGTAGGATATCGATATATCAGTATATAACTTTATCGATAGGGTGTCAATATAGCAGTGCATAACCCTCACTAACTAGGCATCAATGTATTAGTCTATATCCCCATTATCAGGGAATCGATATACTAGTGCATAAGTCCCACTGGCAGAATATCGATACATAGTTAGGTTGCAAGTAAAAATACCTCATGAATTAAAGTACCTTTTCTATAAAATTAATTTAATATTACAAATCGAACAATATGCAAAATCATCTTGAATTGAAATCAATCGATCATAATTCAAAATAGAATCGATACCTTCAATCATGCATCAAATAGTATTCTATAATAAGATAAATTCAATGAATAAATATTATACTCATATTCATGAATCACAAATAATATAATTAAAATTTAATGATATAAATATCATATAATTTGTGGATAAATTTAGAAAAAAGTTACATTACTAATCGTGTGAGTAGAGTCCACCGATAATTCCAATTAATTCTGAGAATTTCTCTCAACCTGTCACCATTGCATCGAAAGTCTATGCATCTTGTTATGTAAAAGAATAGACTCTTTCTTAGATCCGAGGTATTTTCTCGAGCGAGAATTGGTCATTATTAGAGTCTGCGATACATTATCATGAAAACAAAGAGTTTTATCAAAAGAAGATTAGGTTAGCACATTGGTGTACTAGAAATGAAAAGCTATTGGAAAGTAATCAACTTAAATATTAATTAAACAAACTCAAGGGCCAACTCAACATTCAGCTGGTAAAAGTATGACCTCCGACCATAGTTTCAATATGTAATGTGACAGTCTACAGGCTGGATTCCCAGGAAATTTGAAGATTGAATCATCATTTATTTCTCCAAGAAATTTATCATCTAGTTACTTTGAACTCATGTCATTCTGTAATTAAATTTTAAGCTAGGTGGCTAGTATGATATTCATTGTGTTTTCTTATCCTATATATATATATAAATGGAACTTATGGAGTTTGTGGTTAGAATCTTGTAGTATGGCGGTTGTTTTGGTGAGAATCCTACATGCAGGTGTAGGAGTGCCTAACACCTCAATCCGTCCTCATGCTACATTTCTCACTATCATTTCACGGACATAAATCAACTTATGAAGTCAATATATTCCATCAAAAAAATGCAATATTTACTAGTTCCATCTCAGAAATAACATCTGAGTGGTTACTCTACCGGAACCAATTTCTTTAGATGATAAACCTGAATTATAGAAGTTAGTGGCAAAAGATTATGGTATGGAAGCACGCTAATGAGTCTCAAGAAGATTGCCATAGCTTTGTACGGTCCCTTGGAATCTAAAAAGAAGCCCCACGAAATAAGCAGAAAATATAATGGATGTTGGGTAATTTTTGCAGGGTGCAATTTTTCGCATGGTAAAGGCATGTCCACTCACCTCATACTCCAACCCCTTGGTAATGTACCTCATCATCCATCAATCAAGTCAAAGAGCTTAGGTCCACCTTCTCTACACACGCTCAGTAGGCAAAGCAGCGACAACATCAACAGTCAAACTTTTACCAGTTGGCAACGCAGCATCAACATCCACAATCTCATAAACCTTAAACCATGGATCAACATGAACAAGCTTGGACCAGCAAGCATTGGCCCGTAACCTTCTGCACTTCATGTTAAAGAGGTTCAACAGAGAAATCCACACACCTGTAACCCTTGTCTGGCATTTCTCAAGGTACCAGCAGCAGTCTTGAACATTAGTGCTACTGAACACCTGTAACCAGTGTAATCATCTTATTTTTTCTACAACATGCTTCACATGTTTTTTGTTGTGCGGTTGCAAGCATCGTTATGAAAGCTAATTAAGAATAATGAGGTGTAGCTTGGAGCTTTCCATCTCCTTATCATTGTAACCATCATTGCTAGACGGATGGCTTCTTGGTCTAATTTGTTAGAATGGAAATCCAGCATCAAACTTCTGTTTCCGGTCCATATCAGCATTTCTAGCGTATGGTTTTCTTTCTTTAACTCCCTATGAAAGTACAGCTGGTCCTGTAGATCCTTTCTCTTTTTTTTTGGATAAGAAGTAGATCCTTTCTTTACTGTCCTACTTTAATGAAGGCCAAGATTAGATCATCTAGTATTCCCCTTTCCCTGACTTGCCAGGGCACAACCCCTGCTTTGAAACGACAAACTTCATTGCTTCTATAAATCATGTAATAAGGTTGCTTCACAATACTAGTTATGGTTCACCCATTTCTAGTCACCCTAGAGGACGTGACATGCATGCTGTCTTAAACTTACATGCTTGATAAATTTCATGCTCTTTTCCCATAGTTAATTCAGTTATTATAACAGCCATATACATACGCTGCTGAAAGTAACATGGTCCGTGAGTGGGAACGGTACTGCTTTGTTTTACATTTTTCACACCAGAAGATAACTTTAATGTTGTTTGAGCGCATTTTATCTGCGACTACATTCTGTATCAACTTAACTCGTTGGCTGAATTCTTGCAAACTCTACCTGCCCTATCCTTGACCGGCAATTGTATAATATGCAGCAGCTTGTGGGGATGATGTTCACTGGAATCTGCATGGAGAAAGTTTCTGATGTTCAAATCTGCTGCATAGTGATTGAAGTTGAGTTTAACGTCCAGGTGGTAACAACCCAAGTGAGTTGTGGGTTGCAGCTGTAAAAGCTGCTTTACGGTCAAATTAGTTCTACACTCCGGGACAAGCAGCTGATGCCTTCTACATGTTGCGGCTGCTATTGATGATAACAGTATATTGAATTAAGTCAGAATCATACACCTATTCATTTTTGTAACACTTGATCTTGTTAACCGCAAAATTATTTATCGACAATGATGAAAATGGATCCGTGGTGTTGCCTAATCTTATTCCATGATAATTTTTGAGGGACATCAGATTTATGTGATTCTCAAATGAATCAACAAAAACATAAAAATGGTGATGGGTTAGATTCTCACAAACCTCGGTTATCCACAATCCCATTAGATTTCCTTGGCCCATATTCTTCAGATCAGCCAAACTCATCCTTTAGGACATTCTGCAAGATAAACATCATGATCTGGTCGTTTGGGTAGTAAAGTGCAGGATGCATTTCCAATAAACATTTTTTTTTAAAAAAAAAAGAAGCTCTCTCCCTCCTCTCCCAAGACTGTGGTTCAGGAGAGGGCTTCATCCATCTCGGAGACGAACGACTGTCATTGTCCCGAAAATTTGAGCACTCATGCTTGGTGCCAAAAATGATACAATAGCCGTACATTTATAACATCCCGATTCTGCTTTTACCAGTGGGGTTACAACTTGTCTAAAATAGCTAAGGTTAACACCGGCAGCAAATCTAAATGCACGATGAAGTCATCGTGAATCGATTTTTTTATTAAAATTTTATATAATAAAAATATTTATTTTTAAAATATTATACTCAATTATATTACGTCACAAAATATCATAATTTTTTTAATATAAAATATTTTATTATATAAATTTTAATAAAAAAATCAATCATCAAATATTAAATATATATTAAAAAATAATAATTATATGAACCAACCGAACGAAACAGTGCACTCCGCAACGAATTTTCTACATCACCCATGATGTGTGTTGGACTCCGAGCCTTGGGCCTTACAATCACCAAAAACACTGGCATGCCACCATGATCTCTCACTGCCACAGGCTAAAACTCACCCCTAAAACCAGTAACTCTGCATGCTGTCACTACCAAACCACCATCCTCTTCCCTGGAGCCAGATTCTAACATTCCATTTCACCTTATAAAGGCAACTTAAAACTCTAGCCCTCGCTATTCAAGCCATTAACCGATTCTGCCTCGGCTACAAGCTTCACGATTCACCAACCAAGCACAAGCATGGACAAGCTTCACCCTTCACCAACCAAGCACTCACAGGACACAGGAGGCAGCCAAACAGGGATTAACCAAATTGATGTCATGTTTGCGGTTATTACAAATGGTGTACCAAGGGTAGCCCCCCTGCAGAAAGTATTGGCAATCTAAGATACACAATGATCAGAAATCACAAACGAGATGAATTCTTTCACTCCTTGAATCAAAACCAATGAACATGAACTGAAATTCATAATAATGCATTCCATCAGAAGTTCTAAGAGATCTCAAACAACAAAATCTCCTTAACGCCATAAGAAGCAAAACTTTGGATTAAGAGCTCACAGATGTTGCCAACAAGACCCGAACAAATAAAATGACAACCAAGTATTCCCTACAACTGTCTCACAGGTTACCAGCCAAGCTAAAGAACTACTTAAAATACTCGATACGGCTTACCCATGGTGCTCTTCAGGTACAAGCACCTCACCTGTAATCATGCAGGGTGGAATGAGAGACGTTAGAAGTGCATACATTAAGCGCATATAAGACAATGTTGTCATACAATAATAACATACACAGAATAAATGCTTATAAAGAACCAAATTGATGAAGAAAACCCTAAAGAAGGTCGTGATAGCTGCACCATCCAGATAGCATACCCTGGGCTACAGATACAAAGGTCTGCACTCTAGGGTACACATTACTGGATCTTGCCCTCATCAAGGCTGGCAGGCTAGTGGTTCATCCATTCGGATGAAGCGAGACGTGAATGTACAAGAAAAAGGCTATCAAATTTATTGACATCAAGATGTTCAAGAATAAAGCACTTCTAAATGGTTTCTTAGTTATCTAATTCAAATTATAGCAAAAGCTTAAGCTAAACAACTCTAAAGGTCTGTTTGGCTTTGCTTTAAACATATGCTTTTCCAACTTTTAAAGAAAAATAACTTTGTCAAAAAACTGTTTATACAAGAAATAAAGACATGAAAGAAATTTAAGAGAAGCATGAACACCTAGCATCTGTCTTCTCCTCTTTTAATAATGTGAAAGCAACATGAAACAAATCATAATATTCAACCAACTCTAAATCCAGGTGCAGTAAAACATCCTAGAAATTGTAAATCTAGGTATCTCTTTAGTTCTTTGTATAAAGTCCTACAGTTTATATAAAGGAGAAACTAACTCAGAAATTCAGAATGTGTAATACTTTTACATGGCATTAACAAGTCGGTAGATTTTTCTGTATCAGGATAGCAAGGGTGTATACTACATCTATTTCAAACGAAGGTTGAAAAGAAGACATGCAAAAAGTAACAATCAAGCAGCATGGAAATCAACAAAGATATGATAGGGAGAACCCACATTTTGCCAATTCTTCTTCAACAACGACACAAGAAAGTTAACGCTAAGTTGCACATTCTGAAAGATCTGCTTCTCCTCCATTGCACAATTACCCACAGCAACACCCATGCACAAAACTTTCTTGAGCTGAAATTTCACCATTGCTTTTGTCTCATTAACTTTTGACTCCAGGGATTCCTGATGAGTCACCAATGTGGGAAACTTCCCTGCATGATAAAATATCAAGAAAGCACATGACAAACAAACAAGTCCTAAGTTCATAATGCACAGTATGTAAACATATAAGAGATTGCAAAATAAAAGGGTCAACTACTTTTCCATGCTTCAGGTGACTAGAGAAAATTGGTACTTAAGTTTTGCAAGAACTGATCATATTTTACAAATGAATATGTGAAAAAGCATGAAGTTGATATGGTAAACTACATGATCATAGTCTTTGATATGGCAGTATAGGGGGTGCAAATGAACCGAGCTGCTCATGCAGTCAGCTCATTTGAGCTCAGCTCAACTAGGAAATGAGCTGAGATCAAACACATTTCAGGGCTTAGTTCATAATAATCTAAGCCTGAACATGGGCTTTTCAAATACAATGGACAAGCCTGGCTTGGCTTGACTAAAGCTCCACTTGAAGCTTAGCCAAGCTGAGCTCGAGCAAGTTCTGTTGAGCCCAGCCCAAGTTCAAGACAAGCTCAAGTGGCTTGTTTATAGACCAAGCCAAGCCTGAGCAGCCTGGTACTCAGCTTGCCTACTCAGGCTCGGCTGGGCACATTTGCACCACTACAGAGGTACGATAACCAAGTTCAGTGTGTGGTAAAGATCTTTATTACCAGCACAAGGGAACTGACTTCTGATATTAAATTGTACATGAAGTCTGATACTTCTCATGCCTCCTTTTTCCATTTCATCCTGGGATAGGACTAAGAGGATTTGCCAATTGAATTTTATATATTGAGTGCACACAAATTCAGTGGCCAGAGTGAGATATGGGCCCACCCCACAGATTCTCATAGAAAAGGATCTATAAATTGGAGACAATATTATATATATCAATGGCAGTGGTGCTCAAACAACACAATATTTTTGATCCTTTTCTCCCCATATTTTTGGTATAACCAAAAGTTATCTTTCACATAATTTAGTGTCATAAATTTATCTTCTAAAGAATGTAGCAAATTTGAAGTTCACAAGAATTAGAAGAAAACAAGGGGGAAAAACATAGCTACTTCCTGTGCAATTCATGCAATTTTTAGGCATCAGCATTCAATGTCAACCCATGTCAAACTACTTCCAAGAAAACTCTTAAGAATAATGAAAGTGCTTGCCTGCTTTGTTGAGACCAGGACCAAGAAGACGAGGAATCTGCTTAATGATTGCTTCTGATGCTAGGAAAGCATGGTACTTCTTAGCAAGCTTTTTGACCAGCTTCTTGTTTTTGTTCATCTTTTTTAGTGCTTCAACATCCATATAGTCAAGCCCTATTTTCTCTGCCTGCAGAAGACATAATCAAGGAGCAGCTCAATATTTTGTCATTGTTGCAAGCCGAAGTCAATGAAAACATGAGCATCTAGACGTTTTTGCTCTTTGGCACATTGGAAAAACACATATAATGCAGATCTAGTTTACAAGTCACAGTGAATGCAGATCAAGTTTGCAAGTCAGGGATAAAACAAGAAAAAAGATTTACCACTGAGAATAGTTGATTAATGAATGGAAATACATTAATCAAAATTCACAAGGGGGCAGCTACATTAAAATTTAAACTGATTTCCTTTAACATCCAGTAACTAAATGATTCTATAAATTTATGCATATATGCATTTAACATAGCTCACCTCCTCAACATGTTGAGCATCACCAAGCATGCAGACCTTCATTTTTGGACGAGGGATATGAGGTAACTTCACAGATCCACTGAAGCGCTTGTCCTTTTGGGGGTCATAGTTCTTCAGACCAATCTGCAGCTCGATGGTTTCAGTAAAATTGCGCTTCTTCTCCCGAGAATCATTTGTCAGCTGAGAGATTGCTTCCCTCAAAACGTCACTCTGCAACTTGCTATAGAATAGTATTACAAAAAGAAAAGGATAGTCAGATTGCATATTTCATTATTTTCAGCTCAAAAAATTCCGAAAGCTAGAGTAAGATCATTCCATAATCATTATGAATTATTGAGGTAATAAACCAACCATACAAGTCTAATACACCGAATATTATATAATAAAGAAATAAGAGAAATTTTATAAAACAACAATGAGAACACAATGCTGCATGGCTTAGAAAGTAGAGGAATAAAGAGGGTCTTTGGTATGGCCAGTGACAAGAGAAATGGGTATACAGACAAAACAAATGTCTTGATTATCGTTGATGGTATAGGAAATGTAAGACATGATCTACAGAAAATATTGCATCATCATTTAACCATACATGCAACAATATGCACTGGTAACATAACTGTTGAAACTAAGATCCATAAACTGCCTCAAAACTAACAAACTTCTTGCACTATATCATCATGAAACACCAAAATAGAAAAGAACTATGTCCCATCTGATTCTCTACCAGGTAATAATTTAAAAATAAAGAATCCAACTTGCCTAGCAAAAGAAAAAAAATCCATCTGACTTCAAAATTATAATGTTAAAATTGGCTAAAACCAGACATTGAAACTAAATAGATCAAAAAATACAAAAAGCAATGAAGTAAAGAGCTCCTGTTATGAAAATTAACAGAAGATCGACAAAATACTGCCTTTCATGCTGAAAACAGAGGGTAGAATTACATTGTATCAAAAAAAAAAAAAAGAACTATAAACAATCAAGTAAAGAGCTCCAGTTGCGAAAATGAACAAATGTGCGACCAAACACTGTAAGTGATTATTATATACATTAATGGTCAGGTAGAACATAACAACGACTTAGCACGCACTAAAATCTTGGCATTCATCAAAAGGAAATATTGTTTTAAAAAAAAGGCACATCTTTCAAAAGACAAGAAAATAAAACAAAAAAAAGAACTAAAAGATAAATGGATGGAAAACATATGGTGACAAAAGGTGAGTGTATAAAAATTAATCTCAAGAACCAATACCTCATTGTTCTGGTGGATTTCTCCTGCTTTCACTTCGACGCTCCTTCCTTCAAACAAAAGAGATCAGATCGTTAGAGACCGGAGAAAAAACCTCCATCACCAACAAATCTGCGAGCAAATAAACTTCAGAAAACGGATCAATGAAGAAAAATCACCGGCTTGATATTAAGATCACTAAAGATCCAGTTGAGAATAAAAGAAAAAACGAAGCTAAAAAGGAAGAGAAGCCATCGGATTGGAGGAAAGAATACAACTACTAGGGCTTCTAAATTCGAGGACGACAAGAAACAAAAGGGATTGGTCGCGATGGGAAGGGGAGGCAGAGGGAGAAATAGACTTACCGAGAGCTCGGAGAGAGAAGAGAAGGCGGCGGGAGAAGTGAAGCCCTGGAAAGGCGAGACGCCCTCCTCCTTATATCTTAGGGTTTGTGCGGAAATCCAACGATCATCCTTATGCGAAGGAGAGCCGTTTGTTACCGTGAGGCTCAATCATAGCCGTTGGATTTGAGTTTCTTGGACGTGAATCGACGGGGTGCGAGCCCATGATTAGCGAATGGACGATGCGTTGCGCCTGGCCTCAGCAACTCTGGAGTTTGAACGCAAGCGGATAGACTAATCGTTTCCTCGGTGCTGACGAGAGTATTTTGCATATCCTCTTCTGAAACAATACAATCTATAGAAGGAATCGAAACTCTTTCGAAGAGTATTTTACTTAAACAATTTTTAAAAAATTATTATAAAATAATTAATTTTAATTATTATTAAATAATATAAATCATATAAAATGTCATTTTAAATAGCATCATGGCCACATCACCATCCTTTTCTACGTGGATGACGAAAAATAAAAAATAAATCATCATTCAAAATGAATGTTTTTGAAAATATCATTTTAAATGGTGAGTTTAATTATTAATTCTTCAAAAAAT
>KE507771.1:37767-51013 GCA_000441515.1 Elaeis oleifera
TTTACTTTCGTTAGGTCGTATTTTTTTTTTTTTGTATTATTTTCTTTGTTTTGTTCTCATCATACTGTATGGGGTGGTTGCTGCAGCTATCTCTTCCCTATACTACATCATCTGAGGAAGGATAAGCTCCGATCCAAATTGAGATGTCGTTCTTCAGCCCTTTCTCCATCAGAGCTACGAGGGGTTGCTGTATTCTTTGGCAGCCTTCCTCCTCCCATGCTGCATCATGTGTGCGATAGGGTTATTATGATCAACGTAGTTGCAGGACCACCGTTGATCACAGTTTGGAAATGTTGCTGCATGCAGCAGCCTCCGATTTTCTAAGATCACCGTGCATGGTGGAAGGGTGGAATTGGGAAAAGGAGAGAAGAAAACGAAGGATTGGGATGGTTGCTGAGCTCCACCACCCTGGTCCCTTTTTTTAATCTTTATTTTTTCGAGAAAAAAAGGTTCCTGGCTTTCGATTTGAAGAAATGAGCTTTGGATTTGGATTAGGGCATACAGGTTCTGGCTTTAATGAATGAACTAAAGGTTGGATCTGAAGGATCCGATCACTAAATAATATACCAAACGGGTTTAGGCTATCGAATAATAGGTTATTGGGTTTTGAATTGGGTTGAGTCAGAATAGATTTTTGGTTCTTTTTACTCAGGTTGGGTTAGCCTGGGTGGTTGGTTTCAGCCTAGGTTTCCCAATAGGGTTTGTCCAGGGCTTAGGATCATGGTTGGATCCCAAAAGGGTTCGTCCAGGGCTTAGGATCATGGTTGGGTCCTTGATTAGGGACAGCATCAGGCTTTCTTGGCTAAGCTTAATGGTTGGGCTTAGCCTGATTTACCAATAGGGTCCAATTTGGACCTAGGGTCAGGGTAGGATCAGGGTGTCTGGGTTGCATCAAGGGGTCTGGATTAGGTTTATGGCTGGGTTGAGTTAGCTTTTTTCGATGGGGTTCGGTCTAGTTTTAGGGTCAGGGTTTGGTTCTGATTGATGTCAACATTAGGGAGTCTGGGTTAGGGTTAGGGTTTGGCATATAGAGGTGGTACGATGGCGAAGGTAGGGGTGGTGGGTGGTGAGGTCCGAGATTAGGGGGATCGGAATGGTGGTTAGCAGCTTGGTCTCCAGTGTGGGTAGGGATAAAGGTTTGTTCCACAAAGACGATAGCGATAGTGGGTTAGGGCTAGGGTTATATTTTGGTGCTAGGATTTCAGTGATGGATGTCGGGTCGTCGGAGGGTTAGGGTTGGCATTAGTAGGGTCTAGATTAGGGTTAGGGTTTAGATGGTGATGGCATTTGGGAGGGTTAGGATTAGCATCGGGGTTTGACTAGGGGCCAACATTGGGGTTATGGAGATGGGAATTGCGAAGGAGACGACTGGTAGGAAATGAAGGCAAGAGAGCCGAAAAAATAAAATAAAAAAAGAGAGAGATGTGGTGTTGGATCCAGGACCTACAGAAGGGAGAAGAGGAACGAGATGATAAAAGGTACTAGAAATGGAGACCGCAGCAATGAGCTGGTACCTTTAGGCTCCTCGGTGCATGTCATCAGCCGATCGAATCGGCAGAAAAAGATGGCATTCGATGAGGGTGAGCTCTTGGGTGTAGATCCAATGGGTGGTCGCAGGGCGACGAAGGGCTTTGGTGGTGGAGCGGTGATCAAGAGAAAGGGGTGAAGGAGGCGGTGGAGTGGATGGGTTGAGAGGTGGCGAAGTGGAAGGGTTGAGAGAAAAGATCGGCATCCAATGAGTGATGAGCACCGGTTGTGGTTCCGATAGACGATCGTGGAGGGTAGGGGGTTGCAGTGGTGGGGGGGAGAGGGGAGGGGAGGTAGCATGTTTGTGGGAGGCGCGAGATTAGTTGTTTGGGAGATACGGTAGGGTTTTTTAGGGCATGCCCACATGAAGTAATTTATACATGCGCGATGCATAAAAGAATGCATAGCTCCTTTTCAGGCCTGAAGGACCTTATATAAAAAATATGCGGTTGCAGCATAAAAAAGTTTATGCAGAATGCTACACGTTTTTGTTTTTTCTTTGAATTTTGCACAGGCGTCCTCATATCTGTTTTATGCAGAAATTATATTAGACATATATAGCTATACTTTTTTTGGTAAAATTTTTTTGTAGGAAAAAATAACAAGATAAATGCTATGCCATAGTAAATTATTTGTTTATTAAAAAAATATTAACATAGAATACCCAAAAAAATTGGTGGTCAAAAAAATAAATATGTTTATTACATATTTTTTTTAGGTTGATGCTTCCATGAATTCATTAAATTTTTTTTACAAATTGCTCTTTAACATGAATTGAAAGGGATGGAAATTTTTTTTGATTGTACGAAAATTGAAGAAAAAATGTTAAACAATTTTTTTCGAATCTATATTATTGAGCATTAATTTTTTGTAGAAAAAACAGACTGCTCATTAACACAAATTATCGATGAAAGTAAATTTTTTTAAAAAAAATGGGAGATCAAATATACTAATGAAACTTTTTTTCTAAAGATATAAGCATGAATTGATTAAATTTTCAAAACAAAGTTCCCACCATGTCTTTTGGTAAAATCTATTTGCTGAAATAAATTAAAAAAAGACCAGATAAATGTTGAACCATGGTAATTATTTTTTAAAAAATTAACATAACATACAAAAAAAATTAGGTAAAAAAAAAGCTTATTACATTTTTTTTTCCTTAGATGCTACCATGAATTGATTAAATACTTGAAAAAAATTGCTTTCGTGGAATATATTGGGTGATTGGATTGGGTAGTTGATTGGTTTAGGTGGTTGACATTATTGGATGTTATCAGAGATGAAAAAAAATATTATCTCTTTACCTCACTAGATAGTAGAATATATTTGCTTGGCTTTAAAATTTACTTGATTTGATTCTCTTTATTTTTTTGGAATTCCAAATACTGATATTCAACCTCTTATCACTACAGATATGTTTAGAGTCAAAATTTTATCGAAGGTCATCCTCAAGGAGATAACCGATAGATCAGGCATGCACAAACCGATTTATGGATTAGAGATCCACGATGATGGATTGTTCGAAATGTTCGTCGAAGTTGGGCTCGAACAAGTGAATAATTTCCTTGAAATCCTTCAGACTTGGGGTCTTTGGATGCATAATCCTGAAGAAGTAGAGGAATCTGCTGCAGGGTTTGCCATCAATTGTTTACAACAACGGTTCAAATTTGAAGTGGAAGATTTTAACTTTGAAGATAAGGAATATTATCATTGCATGTACTGGCAAATTAATGATGCGTATGACCAGTTTGGATATGAGCATAGGTAGCTGCATTGGTAGTATGATTTGTCCATTGATCGATATAAGAGGTTGCTGGATGACTATAGTACCCTATCAAAAGAAGTTGAAAAATATAAAAAAATATTCCACCTAGATGCTGAATCATCGGTGGGTGAAAATGATGTGTGGGACTAGAGGTAGATATCTTGGGAGTGTTTGTGTTGCATGTGCCTGGAACATATATTTCTAGGTTTAGGTATGTTGCATAGGGATAAATGAAAAATGTTTTGGGAATATTGTAGTGCATAGTTCCTTGCAATGAATGAAATATTTTGGGGTATCGAAAATTCTTATGGCTTCGAAGATACGGGAGATAGAAGAGTATCGAAACAGGTTAGAACATTATTTTAGCTTACTAATATATGCAATGAAATAATTAAGCATTTATCATGATTAAAATATTGTTATAAATCTTTGTATAGGATCAAAATGCCTGCTCCACCAATTCAATTTTTGGAGCAGGATAACCATGTTATTATTCATCCACTTGATGAGATCATAATGAATAGGAAGACAATTGATGAATTGTTAAAGTTGGACCACCAGAACTTCCAGGTATGGTATGAATTGATTGAATGAACCAAATATATATATATGTATAATACTTAATTTTTTTATATTTCTTAGGGCGTGAAGTTCACATGTAGAGAAACTATAAAAAAAATCGACACATCTTACAGTTGGTGGCATAAAGTATGTCAGGCTATAGGACTGCTATAAAAGTTTACGGTGACAATTTCTGGTGTAACCAATGCAGGAGAAACGATTAGCCTCTAATGCCTTGGTATCCTCACCATATCTTCAAACACATGCTCATTTTATAAGTATATACAAAATCATGTTGATAAAGTGATGATCCATAAAATCCAAAAAGTTATAGGTATAAGTTGAATATCGTTGTCAAAGATGGTACTGGTGCAACAAAATTCATTATTTTCGAAAATTAGCTTAATAGCTGATCGGAGTCTCTACAGTTAATCTTGCGACTGGTGCAAGATCCGATCAATTCACTCTTCCTGTGATGATAAAGAAGATTCTTAACGGCGCCTATATTTTCAAGTCATGTTCGGTGCCCAGAATTCTAACGAAGGAGACCATAGCTTTAAAGTAACTAATTTTTTGGAGCAGAAGAATCTTGATGGGAAGATATGCATAAAGGTTCTGTATCTGCATTTTCATCTACTGTCCAAATTTCTGAGGATCCTCTTCTTGCAACACCTCAAAAAGAATCCATGATGAACTTCCTTCCAACAGCACTCCATCAAAACAGTTATCAAGCGCGATCTAGTCATATATTGATTTTTTATGTATTGAATCTTTTTCTTTATGCATAAATTTATATTGATTGCGTTACAATATATCTATAGAAAGAAGCTGATGATCTCACCTTCAAAAAATTAAAATCGAAGTACTCTAATTTTAATTATTATATAAATCTCTCTTTTTTGGAAGTAATTTTTTACTTTACTGTGAATTATTGCATTCGAAAAAATCTTTGATAATATTTCTATACAACTTTTTTGTAGCTCGATCAAAGAGACCCTTACGCTGAAAATTGTTGATGTTACTCTTAATGATTGTTCTATATCGATGGAATCTGATCGTCGCCATTGATATCGAACGAGTTACAAATAATTTGATGAACTATTTGTCGTAACATTATATTATATCGATCATTTGATATTTTGTTGTAATATGTAGTCGAAAATCTACATAAAGATTCTAGAAAAAATAGAGATAATATAATTTCAAATTCAATCTATCACCTAATTAAATTATTATTTATTTATTAACATTTTTCCATCGGTTATTTTCGACCCACCACATAGCGCGGGTATCTTACTAGTATCCACATGAAGCCATATCATCTTAATCACCATAAATTAAAATAATAATAATATGACACTAGATGTTATCGATATATGAAATGGAATATGTTATTTAAGTTATGAACCAAGGTTTTAAGGTCAACATTAGGATGTAAATGAGTTAGATCAAGGTTTTCTAGTCTAATTTTATTCTAGCCATTACTTAAAGATAAACTTGTGATGGATCTTACTAGGGCAATCCATTTCATTCAAGAGGCATTCATGAATTTTGCTCAAAATTAAACTAATCCAAATATCAAAATTTAAACAAGTTGACTAGGTGAAATATGAAAATACATATTTCTGACCTAACCTAATTGCATCAACCAATCTAGGATTTGTTAAGTGGAAGTCTCATAACCACTGACTAAATTATCAAGCTTAATTCCAGTTGGTCCTTAGTCTAACCTAAGTTGCTTCCCTTAATCATAAGTCTTAAAAATATTATTGATAAATATATTTGATATGTTACCAAAATATAAAACATAATATCCTAGGTAACTTACTAAGCAAAATCAAATTATAATCCCACATAGTTAAAGGTCAAAAGTTGGACGTAACTGGTTTAGATCAAGCTTGTCCACTTCTTTGTTATTATCATCATAAGTTAAAATATACTTGCTTTCACATATATCAATGCAATTAATTTCATTATAGTGGTTCTCATTACTAACTAAAATATTTTATTGAGAAGTAATTTTAACCTAACCGAGTACTTATGCAGATTTTATCATGGTTGGTGCTTGAAAAATTAAGGAAACTAGGTAGCTCAAATATGAAGCATACTTGTTCCAAATTCGACCAAATTCACAAACTTGGTGCTTGTTTAAAATTGTCTTTGTATCTCCTATCCTCTCCACTTTATTTGCAAATGATATGAAGTCATTTGGTGTATTACATGATGGCTTTATATCTTCCCAAAGGATATCGTATTTGGTATTCCTTATGTAATAGATATTAGTCTAATCTTAAAAAATCTCATATTATTGTTGTTAAAAGGATATTTAGATATTTAATTGAAACTCAAAATGTTAATTTTGGTATTAAGTAGTCTTCTATTGATCTAATTAATTATTCATATGCTGATTTTGCTAGTTGCAAATTACTTCGTAAAAGTATTAGTAAACTTTTAATATCTAGATGTTAATTTGATCACATAGTTGAGTAAAAATAATTTAGTTGTATTATCTATAGCGGAAACTGAATATAGTGTTGTTAGAAGTTGTTATGCTCAAATTTTATAGTTCAAACAACAACTAAAGATTATGGTTTGAAATATAATAAATTTCTATAAAATATGATAACACTATTAATTCAATCGAGAATTCCATCTAGTATTCTAGAACAAAGTATATAGAATTAGACATCATTTTATTAGAGAACATGTGATTAATAATAGTATTGTGCTTAAATTTGCTTCTACTGATAATCAACTTACCGATATCTTTACTAAACTCTTATGTGAAGAAAGATTTTGCATGGTTAGAAGAGAACTTGGATTATATGATATTTCTTGCTAATATAGCTAATATATATATGCTATGTATTGAATGATGTTGAATAATTGATACTTGATGTATGATGTTTGAATTTGATTTGGATTGAGTTTTTGATCGGTTGATTTTGGTTAATAATCTATGCTCTAATTTTGAAGAAAATTTTTTGAAAAATTGATTGAAAATAATTTTGAATGGAAAGATTTTTGAAAATTAGCTCCTGTGCTATGGAAGTTGACTTGAATGTATCTCTAGTCACTCTCTATTTGGAGTTGACTCGTTTGAGTTTATGAGTCGACCTCAATCTAGAGTTGCCCGACTCATCTAAGAGTCGATCCATGAATGCGTTAAAATCCTTATCCCCCATGCCCTCTCCTTCATCTCTTTTGAAACACAGTTCTAATCCTTCCTTTTGAAACTCTACCCACCATTCCATGTCATGTTCCCTTCAAACCCAATAATTGGTACTCCTCATTCGTTACATCAATGAAGGCTCTCGCCAAAAGAATGAAGAAGAAGAGAGATGAGTCAAAAAGTCTGCTAAGAGAGAAAGATCATGGGAAAGAAAGATGACAAAGAAATTCATCCCTATCATCTCTTGCTCCATCTGTCCTTAAAAAGTATCCTTCTCAAATCACATTGTTGCCTCTGGAAGAAATATTAACTTTGTATTCTTTAAGGAGGAGGGATTCACCATTGGAGTGAAGATTTTCCAATATAATTCATTATGCCTCTTTATGTGAAAAATATTTTCTTATTACTTAATTGCTCAAATATCCTTCTATATATTGAAAATCTTTCATTTACTTAGAGGAGTTTCTTCAAATTGAATACTTTCAAAACTCCTCATACTCTAAGGATTTTATCATCATCAAAAAAGAAAGATTGTTGATCTAAGAATCGATTTTAATGATGCCAAAATACTTAAGTACTTTTGATACTGATGAATATTTGATATTATATACAAATGAAGATTCTCAAAGCTAATAGGTTGCTCATTCTGATAAAGCAAGCCTAACCGAAACATATTGTTCATCAAGTAAAGTTGCTTAAAAATCAAGTTTGATAAATAAAAGAATTACTTCTGGCACACTCTGGCATGGACAATATATCAGAGACTTGCTATGCTCGAGTCGACTTCAACATTTTCTAAAGTTGACCCTAAACCAGAGTTGATCCAAATATTGACGAGTTGACCCTACTTCATATCAAGCCGACCCTAATATCCTCCTAAGTCGACCCTACTATTCTAAGAGCCGATCCAACTGAAAACTCAGAATTCCAGATGGAGAGCTATATTTTGGAGAATAAGAATTTGAGTCGACTCCAAAGGACCTTGAGTCGATCCTATTGCATCTTGAGCCAACTCCAGAAGTCTCATAAGTTGACCGCAAACACGAGCAGATCCCAGATATCCAAGAGTCAATCCTACTGATGTCTCAAAGTAGAAAGATAGAGAGCAGTAAATTTAAATTCTTCAATTGAAGCTAACTGTAGAGATTTCAAGAGCTGACCCCACTCTTGAGTCAACCCCAGCAAGAAGCCGAGTTGATCCTAGTAAAAGTCGAGTCAACCCTGAAGATTAAGAGCCGACTCTATTGAGTTTTGACAAGATTAAATGGCTAGTTTGTCGGTCTTTTTAAACGGCTATAAACAATTAATTTGAGCTCTCTAATGGTTACTTCAAGATTTCTAGCCTTCCATGAAATTATTTAAGTATGGAATTTGGTTTGAAAAGAGAGAAAGTAGATAAAAACAAAGAGAGATTGACTTTAGAGAATACATTGAAAAACTTTGAGAAAATTCTTGAGAAAGCAAGAGCATCAAAAGAGAGTATTCAATAGCTTTTATAATTGAAAAATAAGAGTTTGAGCACATTGACTGAGCATACTTTCTGCAAAGAATCTTCTTCAAATTTACTCTCAGGCTTTTATTGAAGCATCAAAGGAGGAGTTTTTCATATTTGAACTACAACTTCAACTACCTCTAAGAGTTTCAAGAGTTTTATTTATTATGCTTTGAATTTATTATTTCTTATAATTGGTGACTGTAATAAGTTTCTTGAGATAAGAAACTTAGGATGTAAGGATGGCAATGGGTCGGGTCAATCAATACCCCACCATGAAAAAGGTCATACTCATGTCCACTCCGTGCCCATCTCGAGTTGGGTTGGATCGGATAAAATTAAAGATACAGATAAGATCAAGTAGGGTCTGGTATACCTGCCTCACCTCGGATCGGGTCGGGTTGGATATGCTACCTGTGTATAACGGTATCTGGTTGACAAAAGATGGTGGCTTAACATAGTACACATGCAGAGACACACAAAAGTAAATTTAGAGCATATTAATAATAGCAGGAAAGTCATACATGAAGCCCAGAAGATGGTATTAAGAAATTCTATTCAATTGAGAATTGTGGCATGATCTATCACCATTAGATACACTAGTTCATAATACAAAACAAGTTAAAAAAGTGGTTTCTAGGCTTAGTGATAAATATCTGATGCACAGGAACTATGAAAGCTTTAAGCAATGACATGGATTATAAAAGCCTATGATATTCACATAAGCACAATGAATCAAAAAGTTACATATTATCCACCATATTACATGCAAAAGAATATGATTATTTTATGAACCATTTGATAATGTACACAACATCAAATCCTAATACCATAATTTTCAATGATCAAACCAACCATATTATTAAGAAGAGTTAGTACATGAAGTAGGAGCCAACAGTAAAGTAAAGCCAAGATGCAGAATCACTAGTAGCTTAAAGAATTACACAACATATTATACATATAATCCTATTCACTATGACCACCTCAAAGATACAGAACATCAATTATTGGAAAAGTAACAATAGGAACAAAGCGATAGGAGGGAAGTTGCTGATATTTAGATGCACAATTAAGCTACATAATATAAAGAACATGATCTAAAGGAAGAAGAATAGAATATCACAAATATGGAATGGAAACACTATGACAAACCATTTCATTTAAATTCAAGTCCCATAGCAAAATATCAAAAATGCATAATACAAATAATAATAGAAACAGAATAATAAAAGTATTATTTTCTAGGAAGTCATCTCCCCCTTATAGTAAGAAAAACATTCAATAAAAAAGAGAGCAACCGAGTGCTTGCACAAAAGTTTCTTCACTTCATTAGTCTTTCTCACAACCATCACCAAATTTTTTTTTCGTTATCATCATAATCATCAAAAATTATCTGAATTGTACTACCTTATGGTGGTACATAAGAATATAAAAAATATAAACAAAAACTCTATGATTCAATAATGTACAGAGTATAATATATAACCTAAATAAATAGATATAATAAATAAAAAATAGTTTACTTACCTTTAACTTCAGTTCATAACCAATTTTGAGCACACATCAATACCTCCAATATTTTAGAATGAAGTTTACTATGGCGTGAGCTCATCAATCTACCACTTGTGCTAAAAGTGGAGTCTGAAGCAACTATTGAGATAGGAATGGCTAGAATATCCCAAGCAGTCAACCGCAACGTAGGATACTTGAGTCCATGATTTTCCACCAAACTAAAATATCAAAATTCATAGTTCTTGGCAGCACACCATCCTCAATGTAATGATCCAACTCTACTGTTACATTCTCAATCTTTTTCTCACTGCTCACAAATAAATCAAAACCAAAAGAAAGTTATTTGCCATTGATTGAGTAGCCTTTGCCATAGTAGATGAAATACCAGAAGAGCGAGCTTTAGGAGCCATTCTATTGTACTCATTAAGTAACTCATAAATATTCTTAATCCTTGAAATTTCATCAAAAGCTCTACCACCGTAGATTTGAGTGAACACCCATTCTAATAATTTCATCTTGAATCTTAGATCTAACATAGCTGCCACTCCCATAACACCATGAATTACATTCCAATAACTATTAAACTTGTCTAACAACTTGCTGCCATATTTCTAATCAAGTCATTTAGAGACTTAAGTCATCCCATTAATGTTATTTTACCTCACAAACCTTTATAAAATAAGTATTAACTATAGGATAAGTAGTCTCTGAAAAGTTCTCAATCACATTATAAAATATAACTTTGCATAAATCTCTTTTGCCACCTCCCACTCTTCTTCACTTGGCATGCAAGTATAAGATGAATCACATTGTTTCAAGCAAAAAAATATATCTTTATACAACAATACAATAGAAAGCATCAAATATGTAGAGTTCCACTGAGTTTTACAATCAAGAACCAACTCTTTCAATATGAAATACGCAATTGCCTTGTTGTTTCTTCAAATTTTTGCCTCCTCTTTGTTGATCCAGTCTAAAATACTATATTATCATATATTTTCTCAATACATTCTTCAATAATTTCCAAACAATCTTGAATAATCAAATTTGAAATATATGCAGCACAACATGTATGCATAAGTGAATCATTCAATATAAGTGAACTACTTTGAAGTTTTTTCAAGAAAATTCTGAACATGACATCATTGGTACTATAATTATCAACCATCAAAGTAGACAACTTCCTATCAATATTCCATTCTAACAGGCAATCAAGAAGAACATCGAAAAGAACTTTTTTTTGTGTGTGGAGAAGGAACATAGATAAACCTATAATAAACAATTAAACAAAACATAAAAATATAGTTGGAATAAAATTGCATATATATAAATGAAAATTGCATTTTAAAAGGAGAATGTACTTATGTACCTTAAAATATGATTTTGTAATATCCAAGAGTCATCAATAAAGTGTGCCGTGACAACCATGAAACCTCTCTTTCTATTGCTTGAAGTCCACATATTAGTTATAATGACAATCCTACTTTGAATCTTCTCCAATGATGCTAATATCTTTGACTTCTCATAATCATAAATTTTGAAAATATCCCTCTTCATTGTATTTCTAGAAACCATCTTAAATAATAGTTGAAGAGAATAAAAATATCTTCTAAACCTGACATAATCAACTACACTAAGAGGAAACTCATGTAAGATGATCATATTTGCAATCTCCTTTCTAGTTGCATCGTGGTCAAAATGATAATTGCTTAAGCCCTCTTTATTGTCCATCTTATTTTGCTCATTCACCAAAAGTTTGTCTTATATCCCTAATATTCCTATATTTTAGCACTGAATATTTTTTTAAGTATTCACGTAAATGAGATGTTCCATGTTCCTCCTAAATGATGTTTTTTACAATAGTTGCATTATGTTTTGTCTTTTCCATCAATTTTTATCTTCTTAAAATGATTCCATACATCAGATGACAACTTTCTTTTCTATTTTCACCAACATCAACAATATTACAAATAGATTCATTACTAGTCGGCGTAGAACTACTATTTGCTCGTGATGTTGATATTGGAGCCGTGTCACGTAATAAGGGAGATTGGCTACCTTCAAGTGGTGATGGGAGAGAGCTGCTATTTTATTGTGAAGACATTTCAGATCTAAAAATATCAAAAAAATATAAATAAAATATTTCATAAAAATAAGATACATAGACTATCATTATAACAAATAGCCAAATGAAAAGAATGCATTTGTTGATAAGATGTCACAAATGAAAGTTAAATTTGGTCAATCATTCACTAAACTATGATGCACTTCATCATTATCAATTTATCTTGTACATTCTAAAGAGAATGATAAGTTGCAGATGAATTAAATACCTATGAATGTCAAAATCTGAGTGTCCAAGATGACCCCCCTATTGGATGTATGATCTGAAAAGCTGATTATTGGCTGACACATTGTAAGACATATTTTTATACTTAATTTATTGAAATTAATAAAATAGATAATTATTTTATTTAGAATAATGTGTCATAGAATCATCTAAGGAGTTAATGGTCAATGACACATATTCTAAAGAGTTGAAAATTTGAAATATGTATCATTATAGATTAACTCTTGAATTACTCTCGATCGTTGAATCATCATGAGGATGGTAATTGATCCATCAAGATTGGTGCACGGATCGCTTCTCTTTGGATAGACAGGTCTTGAGTGTATAATATAGGGATACTGAAATGAGAATGTGGATGGTTATTAGAAATAGCAGTATTGGACATGATCAAGAATGAGAAGTCACTTGAATATCTGCTCACTCGTTAATGACTATCTTGATGCTGTAGTTGCGTAAATAGTTTTTTAACCTGTGGTACCTCAACTACTCACAGTAGAGTTGCTATAGTTTGACAATATATAAACATGATCCCTAATCATTTGGGATCTTGCGGTATTGATTGGTTGTAGTAGGTTCGTTGTAACAGTAAGTATGCACTTATAGGAGATCTATCAGTCTTAGTAGTTGAAGAACAATCCTATGCGAACTAAGAGGCTGAGTCCTTAAGTCTGTGGGTACAGCAACGTGATAATAAAAAAATTTTCAGAGGATTCAAGATTGGGCTCAAGCTAATTAAGTCTAGTATATGACGGTGAAAGAAGAGTGTCCTATAAGCCAATCGCAAGTGTATTGTGATAGAATTTTTTTTTATAATTTTCAACGTATGAATGATATTATTATTTGAGGTTATTGATTCATCATATTAGC
>KE507772.1:12341-27893 GCA_000441515.1 Elaeis oleifera
AAGAAAAGAAAAAATCATTATGACAAAAAATTACAAGGTTAGAGGTCTCGGACCTCTGGATCAGGAGTAGGGAAACTCGGTGCTCCTGAAAGGTGATCTGCGGTGGCTGCAGCAATAGGAGAGGACGGACCGGCTTCCTTTTCGGACGCCTCACCCAAGAAGCTGAGGTCGAGCTTGGGAAATCTCTCGACCATCTTCTCCTGACAGAGCTCAAATCCTTTGATGAACGCGGCCTGGCCGAACTTGACGTTCAGGTCTCTCATTTCGGCAGAAGTCTTGAACTCCTCCACTGCTTGACCCTTGGCTTCCGAGACCAGGATTGGGATCTGCTGCTTCAAGTTGGAGATTTCGACCTCTGCCTTCCCCATCATCTCCTCCATGGTGGTCTTCAGTCCCGTCAAGTGCTGCTTCTCTCTCTCAAGCACCTCTTAGAGATCGGATACTTCGACGGCCTGTTCCTGGCGAAGGGCGGCCTCGGCCCGTCGACCTTCCTCCGCCTGAGCAGCATCCTTCCTCGCCTTGTTCATCACTTCAATGTTGGCGAGGAGCTGGTGCCCGATCTGCAAGGACGGTCGGAAAGTCAGGATGAAAGCAGAGAAGCTATTTGAATAAAGGGAAGAAAGAAAGTGAGCCGACTTACTTTGAGAAAGAACCCCAGAGAGTCCCAGACTCATTGTTCGGGGTCGGCGTGGACGATCCTCTGGACGACCTCGGGCAGGATGCACCCATCGACCAGCTTCTTTATTAGATCCCTGTCATTAAAGGGATTCTCCCCCGACTCTTCCTCGAAGCCGTGGGACTCTTCGATGGCAGCTCGGCGGCTGCTGACCCTGCGGGCCACTATTTTTTTCCTCCTTCTCCTCTCGACCCCTGGCATCTCCTCAAGGCGGGCCTCTAGAGCGGGAACCTCGGCGGGGAATTCCTCGAAGAAGCTCGGGGGACTGGAGGCTCGGTGTCTGAAGGAACGTCGACAGCGAGGGCCACCTGTGCTGGCGCGATCGAGCTCGTCTCCTCCGTTCTGGCCCTCTTCGCCGACCCGGAAGCTGCGGCGCCCCTTCTTTTGTGGGCCTTAAGGTCTCTGGCAAGCATCTGAGCTGTCTCAGCGTCCATGTCTATAAAAAAAAAAGGAGAAGATCAGTAACAGAAAAAAAAAAGAAGAGATGGCGATCAAAAAAAAAAAGAGAAGATCAGTAACAGAAAAGAAAGAAAGAGATAGCGATCAAAAAAATAATAATAATAAGAGAGAGAGAAGATAGAAAGAAAGGAGAGATGAAGTACTGGCAGGATCCAAAGGGCTCAAGCCGATGTTGAACAGGAGCTGCTCCTTCAGAAGGTTGGGAAGGGAAGGAGTTGGATACTTGAGGAGTTTCTGGGAGGCTTGAAGGTCGTCCTCCTCCAAGCTCGAAGCCCGGGGAGTAGAGTCCCTCAGGGAACCCTAGGGGGGCAACCCAACCTCAAGGTCGGGCAGTAAACATAGAAGTACTTCCCCTTCCAGTTATGAATAGAAGAGGGGGCACCTTGCAGCAACCCCTTTCTACCGAACTGGGGGAGAAATACCATCAGTCCTTTGTCGAGGGGTGGCGCTTGAAGGTATAGAAGTATCTAAACAAAGAAAGAGTAGGTTGAACTTCGACTATATGATAAAGGGAGAGGAATTCTATTAAAAATCTAAAAGAGTTCGGCGCGACTGAGGCAAAAGAAATATCTAGAAAGCGAAAAAGGGCGACTACGAAGGACGGAAGAGGAAGTCGGAGTCCGACACGGAAGGCTTCCTGGTACAAACAAAAGCGGCCTGGAGGAGGGGCGCTAGCCCGATCGGCTGGACCGGGAAGCTCCAACTCGTACTCCGGAGGAACCCCATACTGTATCCTTATCAGTGGAAGTTCGTCCGGAGTCAGAGAACAGGGGATGGCGTCCGGTGCAAAGACTGGATGAGGTTCCGCCTAGCTACGGGTTCATCTACGGGATAAGGGTTCTGGGAGACTGAGGCAGACGAACTCCTAGAACCACTAGAAGAGGAAGAACCAGAAGACATTTGAATCAAGAAAAATCAAAAAAAAACCCTAGAAAAGTCGGGAAATAGGAGGCGGAATGTTCGTGGAAAACCAAACAGGAGAATATGACAGAAGAAAACAAAGAAGAAAGAACAAAGAGAGGAGTTCTGGAACCAACCTAAGATGCTCCGAGGGATGCAGAGATGCAGAGATGGAACGACGGACGACTCGAAGAGCACCTAGGGCTGAAAAGATGCTGTTGGGGGTCAGAACTCTCAGGAAGAGGATGGGCGCCAACAGGACTCCTAGGCGAGGTGAAACTCCTGAAGGGAGGAAGGCGGGTTTAAATAGACCCCGGGATCCGACGCAATGATGATCGCGGATCTTCTCTGACCGACTTACTTTTCGCCGCATGTCCCACTCACCGTAGCAGACGGTTAAAAGTGGCTAACAGCTGACAGAGCCATTATTACGCCGTACATTGAGCGACGCTCCAGCGAAAATTCCAAAAAAGTCTCTTCGGATCGCCTCGATTTGAAAAGACTCCGACGCACGCGCATTAAATACCGAAATATCTGAAGGCAGTTGCGTACAGAAGTCAAGAGAGCAACTTCGGCTGTGAAAACTTCTCTGTACTTTCTTCATTCGAAACTCGAACTTGGAAGTAGGGAGACTGGTGTTGGGTATAAAATATCCCTAGCCGAAGTTCATAAGAGGCCGACTCTCCCTGGATCCTTCCGACTCTGCGCGGCATATTTTTCAGGCTCCTCCGGCAGCCGAATTTCTACAATGTCGATCGAACTCCTTCGACGGACAAGCTCCTGCCAAATCTTTCGGACTTCTCCAACGGTGAACTCCTTCAGTCATCCACCGGACTGCTTCAAATGCTCTCCTGGCTCCATGATCAGCCGAACTTTCGCAGCAAGTGACTGATCTCCGAATTTCCTCAGACTTCTTCGACAGCAGATTTCTACAACAACCGAATCTCTCTAATGACAGATTCCTACAACAACCGGACTCCGTCTACGTTCCTACGGCGGCCGACCGTCCTCTGGATCTCGCCCGAACTCCTGAGAGAGCCGGATTTCTGCCCCGAACTTTTATTGCAGGTGGGCTTCTACTACAAGCAGTCTACTCCGAACTCCTCTCACAAGCGGTCTACTTCGGACTTCTACTACAAGCAGCTCGCGTCGGATTTCTACTTCCGAACTTCCTCCAGACTCCGTCAACGGCTAAACTTCCCCCAAAGATAGATTCCCACAGCTAACGGCCTACTCTGAGCCCCTACGGGAGCCGGACCTCCGCCCCGAGCTTCTACTACAAATGGCCTACTCCGAGCTCCTATGGGAGCCGGACCCTGCCCCGAACTTCTACTACAGATAGCCTACTCCGAGATTCTACTACCGACGGTCTACTTCGAATTTTTACTGCGAGCGGTCCATGTCGGATCTCTACTGTAAGACCCCATCCGAGCTTCTATTGTAAACGAATTCCTTCCAGACTTCTGTCGCAGGCGGGCCTCAGCCGAGCTTCTTTAATAAACGGCCCCATCGGAATTTCTACAAGAGCCAGATTTCGCCTGAACCTCCATAGCGAACAGATTCCGAACGAACTTCCACAACGGACGGGCTCCAGCAGCTAGGTCTCCACAACGGCCAACCACCTCCGGTGTCTGCCGTACCTCCCCAGCCATCAACCTCCAATAGTATCAGCCGAACTTCAACAACGCCAACTGGATTTTCATAGGATTCTCCGGACTCCTCCAGCGGACGGACCACACCGACGCCGCTCGAGCTTCTACAGAACCCTCATGAAGCCGAACTTCACCAACGAAAAGTCTCCATCCGAGCTCCTACAGTAGGTGACCTTCGCCTGCAGCGCTGGCACCCAAGGCATCCAGCAACAGTAGGCGCGTCTGTAACCTCGAAAACATCCGAGCTCCTCCCAGACAGAGAGCCGCCCCACTCCTTCAGATGCCCCGACCGAGCTCCAATTGACAGGCCCGAACTCTCTGGCAAGCCGCAATGATGGCCACGACTCTGCTCCACTTCCTGTAACAGATTCCACGCGGCTCCGCCACTCTCTGACAAGCCACGATGATGGCCACGACTCTGCTCCACTTCCTGTAACGGATCCCACGCGGCTCCACCACTCTCTGGTAAGTCACGACAACGGACATCACTCCACTCTCCACAACGAATTCCACGTGGCTCTGAACGGCCCCTGATGCCATTACCCCCGTAACAAACTCCGTGCGGCCCTGAGCGGCCCACTACCAGACGGCCGTGCGGCCCTGAGCGGCCCACTACCAGACGGTTACAAACGTCGCTGTCAATCAGTTACGCTCTCCGTCTATAAAACGGGAACCCCAGATACGTTCTTCTCTAGGCTCTAAACTCTATCTCAAAACTCTGCTAAAATTTTCATTCGAACACTCCATTCCTGTTGAGGCAGAGTACTGACTTGAGCGTCGGAGGGTCTTGCCGGAGTAACCCCAACTCCGGTTTAGATTTCTTTTGCAGGTCCCGACGGCGACCGCGACTCCCTCGACTCCAGCTTCTCCGGCGCCAGCCAAATTTTGCACCAACATATAGTAAGACCCAATCCTTAATAAATCTAACATGTCAAATCCAATAATTACAATTTTAATAATTAATTTTAAAATGATTTATATAACCAGCATCAATAAAAAATTTAATTACTGAACAGTCTTATCCACGTCGGGGCTTAACCAAATCCAAACTATTTCCATCTAAATAGAACTCTACGTCATAACCCATATTGGGTCGAAGCTTTAAATCATACTTGATGCATTTAAAATTGTGGTCAGAAAAACTGACCTATAGCTAATGTTAACTAAAGGTTTTTAAACCCAAACTTGACTCAAATTGGTTGCTTCAACTTCTGCCCCCTCAAATTGCATGGATATATGTATTTACATTTGTATGTATGCCTGTATGTTGTGTATATATATATATATATATATAGAGAGAGAGAGAGAGAGCGCACGCGGGTAGGCTAGGATTAGGCCAAGTGCATACCAGTCAAATCTAATCAGGTGAATGTTAGACAATAAGGATTCGACATTGATGATTCGAGATGTTGGATGAGATCTACTACCTCTAGTTATTTACATATCAAAAATTATATATTTTAAAATATTAATCCATGCATCAAGTGATCAAAAATATATATTATTTATTAAATATAGGACAGAAATTTTTAAATCATACAATTTTTGATATCTAAGCAATTTAGAGATACTAAATTATATCCAACAGCATGGCCATTGACATTATACCCCCATAATCCAATATTTAAATATTAATATTGTTATATAAGCAATACTGTAATAGATTAAGGATGGTTTTATCATTTTAAAATATTAGGCAGTTTATTTCAATTATCAAGTTATTTCCAAAATTTTAACAATCAAATGGAACCTAGCATAAACGGTTACCATAACTATATGACCCTTGCTAGTTTTCCTAATTCACATTTTTCTTATGGTCCAACCAAACACTATCTTGAAAAATATTTTGTACACCACATGCGATGCAATAAAATTAATGTGAAGTATACCACACCATCCCATTGGACGTAGTCCCCACTTTTCAATACTCATTAAATGCCTGCATTTTTACTTTTAGCTTAAAATTTTCAATGATGAAAATGTCCCTCCTTTTATAACTTCCTGTTTCTAAAAAATCATAGGATTTTGCTACGGTGCTCCAAAAATTATTTTTATCTTTTTTTTATCTATTTTAAACTGTCGGATTAAATATGAATTGTTTATATTTCAATTTGGTGAATTATTTCTGTGCATGGCTGGTACAGTAAATATTTCAAAGATTAGGATTATTTTAGTTCATAATATTTTTTTCTCTCAAAAAGCCTTCTTTCCCTCCTTCGGCCACCACGGGGAGAGGGAAGCCACAGGCACCAGGGATTGGGGGGTAGCGGTGCGGTGAAGCAATAGGGCGGGCCGGTGGGTGGAAAGGTGGCCGAGAGTGTAGAGGAGGCATCGACGTTGAATATGGGGAAAGAGAGTGGAGAAGCCGCGAACTACTAGGGGTTCGGAGGTGGTGGCTCGGAAGAGGCATGGGCCGCCGGGGAGGGGGGAGGCGTGGACCACCAGGGGTTTGGGGGGTGGGTCAAAGGAGGCGTCGGTCTCGCGGAGAGGGGAAGAGATGGTGCAGAGAAGTGAAGGACTACCAGGGGTTTGGGGGTGGGTCAAAGGAGGTGTCGGTCTTGCGGAGAGGGGAGGGGTGGCGCAGAGAAGTGGAGGCATGGGGGCGGGGGTGGGTGGTGGCGCAGGGTGGGCAAAGACTATCGAGGAGGGGAAGGGGCAGCATGAGGGTGGACGAACCTGAGGGGGGCGGTGCAGTAGAAGCATCGATTTGGGTGGGGGGGTAAGAGCCCTGGAAGGGGGAGGGGCAGTGCGGCATGGTTGCAGGAGGTGGAGGTGCGGGGTGGGGGAGAGTTGGTGGGGCGGCGAGGTGGGGTAAGGTGTTGGTGGGTGGGTGCAAGCATGGGGTTGAGGGAGTGAGTGAAGACTACCGGGAGGAGGGAAGGGGTGGCATGGCAGTGGGACGGACTAGAGGAGGGCCGGCACAGCAGAAACACCAGTTGGGGGAGAGGGGGAGGAGAAGACCATCGGAGAGGGAAGGTTGTGGCTGGCACAGGGTGGGAGGGATCGATGAAAAAATAATAAATAAATAAATTATTAAATTTTTTTGTATAATAAATATTATAAAAAATATCATAGTAAAATTCGAAAGACATAATATGTCTTCAGAATGTCATAACAGGTCATGGGATGTTATAAATAGGCTATAGGATATCATAATTTTTTTAAAATAGAGATATATTTTATCATTCAAAATTTTAAATTAAAAATAAATTGATATATTTAATTTATATAATTGATATATTTAATTTATGTTAGAACTAATGGCCACGTGGTCTAATGAAAAAAAAAAAATAAGTGCACTGTTATTGCACGCATGTGGTGCACAAAAAATTTCTCCACCACCTTATACCACAATTGCTGTGGCACAATTTACAACAGTCGCCAAGTAGGGGCTCGTTTACTCTATGCCCACTAAGTCGCCACCAACATATGGGCCCTAACCGACCCGTCCTCGTCAACGCTAGGCCGGACGGTCTCCCACCGGTCCACGGTCCACCCGCACTCCTAATTAAAATATTAATTACAAACGTCAATAGCCGTGCAACCATACCAGAAAGTCGGCATTCCAGCACTACCGTCTTCCACTGCCTCTTCCCCTCCTCCGCGCTCCACACGTTTCCATCCACCCAATCATACGCTCCATCACTCAAATGGCAGCCCACCCGAAAGCCGGTTGGTTCCCACTCTCTTCTCACAGCTCACCTTAAGCTAAAGTAGTCCGCGATATAATATAACAAGCACTTTTCCTCAATTAGTTAGCTAACCATCAATTAACACTAAACCACGTGCTAATTACATCTTATTCTTAAATTAATTAGTTTAATTATACGCTAGTATTATTGCCGACTGAGAGAAGCTCGAGCGAAATCGAGCGACGTTCTCTCCGCTCCCTTCTTCTGCTCCTAATCCTCCACTTCGATTCGAAACATTTAAAACCTGAAGAAAAATGGTGATCTCCGATCGAAAAGAACCCTCATCGCCAGATCGGGCTCTCCCTCCTCCTCCCCGTCGCCGCCTCCCTCTTCTTCGCCGTCGCCGTCCTCTTCCTCCTTCCCACCACCACCTCCTCCTCGGCCGCCGCCGCGACGGATGGAGCCACGGAGATGTCCTCAGATCCGTACTTCTCCGGTATCCCGTCAATCCGGCGATCGGTCCTCGCCGTCCGATCTGACCCCTCCGGGAGCGCGCGAACCTGATACGCAAGCAGGCCAGCGATCACGCCGCCGTCGCAGCGGCGTACGCCTCGTACGCTCGCAAGCTCAAGCTGGAGAACTCGAAGCAGGTACGTCTCTTCGCGGAGCTTAGCCGGAACTTCTCCGCCCTCCTCGCGGCCCACCGGCCTCTCCTCGACACCGCCGCCCCGCTCGACGAGGCCGGCCTCTTCCGCTTCGAGCGCGAGCTCAAGGATCGCATCCGCGCCGCCCGGCAGCTCATCGCCGATGCCAAGGACGCCTTCGACAACCAGCTGAAGATCCAAAAGCTCAAAGACACCATCTTTGCCGTCAACGAGCAGCTTCCAAGGCCAAGAAGCAGGGCGCCTTCTCCAGCCTCATCGCCGCCAAGTCCATCCCCAAGAGCCTCCACTGCCTCGCCATGCGCCTCATGGAGGAGCGCATCGCCCGCCCCGACCTCTACACCGACCCCTCTTCTCCTCCCCCCGAGCTCGACGACCCCCGCCTCTACCACTACGCCATTTTCTCCGACAACGTCCTTGCCGCCTCCGTCGTTGTCAACTCCGCCGTCCGCAACGCCAGGGAGCCCTGGAGGCACGTCTTCCATGTCGTCACGGACCGCATGAACCTTGGCGCCATGCAGGTGATGTTCCGCCACAAGGACTACAATGGCGCCCACATTGAGGTCAAGGCCTTCGAGGACTACAAGTTCCTCAACTCCTCCTATGTGCCTGTCCTCCGGCAGCTCGAATCTGCCAACCTTCAAAGGTTCTACTTTGAGAACAAGCTCGAGAATGCCACCAAGGACACCACCAACATGAAGTTCCGGAATCCCAAGTACTTGTCCATGCTCAACCATCTCAGGTTTTACTTGCCGGAGATGTACCCGAAGCTGCACAGGATTCTGTTCTTGGACGATGATGTGGTCGTGCAGCGGGACCTCACGGGCCTATGGAAGATTGATATGGAAGGGAAGGTGAATGGGGCGGTGGAGACGTGCTTCGGGTCGTTCCACCGGTATGCCCAGTACATGAACTTCTCACACCCATTGATCAAGGAGAGGTTCAGTCCAAAGGCTTGCGGTTGGGCGTATGGAATGAACTTCTTCGATCTTGATGCATGGAGGAGGGAGAAGTGTACCGAGCAGTACCATTACTGGCAGAATCTGGTAAGTTGGTACCTTATAAATTGCCTAACTTTTTTGGATTGTCTTAATTTAGGATTAAATTGTGGCTGTTGACATGCTTTAATTTATAATCTTGCTTATTATTCTTCTGAGCTAGCAAAACTAACATATAAGCTTGAAGTTAAAACTTGTATTTTATTACTGGAATGTGTTATTCTTGCTAGCTTATATACAATGAAGTGGTAGATTGGTTTAGACTAGGAAATGTCTCCATATTGGTATTTAATCAATAATTTAGTGAGTTTTTCATTTGTAAGAATATGATTGTGCTCATTTGGGCATGCTTTGTATTTGTATATAACAGGGATTATCCATAAAAAGCTGTCCACAAGAATTTTCTAACATGAAGAATGTAGATATAATCCTTGATTAATAATTTATTCTAAGAATATCAGTGAAAAAGAACAAATAAACTAGCATTTGAGTTAGTATACTCTGACATAGATTTTACATGGCACTTCGCTATTCTTAAGATATAAATTCTTTGCCAATCTTAATTGATGTATATCAAGACGTGCTCTATTTTATGTATTCCAATGCCCATCAAGATTGAGCTACAATGCTGGATGATTTTAGAACATTAGGAGGCTCTATATGAAAATCTTCATGATAATGTTCTCCATTCTTTGGTCCTTTACTGCTATACTGCATCTCATACGTTGATAATTTGGAGGTTGTTTGAAACTTTTGTAGAATGAGAACCGAACATTGTGGAAATTGGGAACCCTGCCACCAGGCTTGATCACATTTTACTCGACAACAAAACCCTTGGACAAATCTTGGCATGTGCTTGGGCTTGGATATAATCCAAGCATAAGCATGGAAGAAATAAAGAATGCTGCTGTTGTACATTTCAATGGGAATATGAAACCCTGGCTAGATATTGCCATGAACCAGTTCCGACACCTCTGGACAAAGTATGTGGACTATGATATGGAGTTTATCCACCAATGCAATTTTGCATCATAAAGGAGAGTGTGCATAGCCAGAGCCTCTATGGAAAACCAAGAAGTATGGTAACAGTTAATATGGTTCGGCAACCTGTATTTGTTTTTTCGGCTTTGTTGCAGTCCCTTCAAATGATTAGATGCTCTTATGGATCAAGCTTAGACATGTTAAAAGTTTCTCCTAAATTGTAATATTTAGTTCTCTATTCAAAATCTTTTGGCTTTATCCACATGCATCTAGTGTTATATCTTTGATGCATTGGACTTATCTAATAACATTTTCAAAGGTCTCCTACCCTTATATTTTGTAATATGCTTAAGAATAATATTTTTTGTCTAATTTAGCTAACTTCCATGTTTTGTGTTTCTCTGTGCTTTGTTGGTAATGGCACATCTAAATGCCATGACGTTATTATCAACATGTATTTTGTTTTTTTTATTGGTGTCATTTCTCTTTGTGACATTGATTATAGTACTTCCATATAGAAACTTTATGTCCATTATTTATTAACTCATGTCAATTATTTTTCATTATGCTTGTATAAGTGGTCCTTATTTTCCAAAATGTTATACTTTCTTGCTTATTATTGTTTTTTTGTTGTTGCGTTAGCAGTATTAATCTTTTATAATGAAGCCTACAATCAGTCCTAGAAGAATAAAAAGATATACATGATATTCTAATTTTCCAACTTTATGAGAAGTTCCTCCAAGTGAAAGAAATTAGAAGCTCCTAAGATTCAACCCAGATCTTATAGCGGAATCCTACAACTCTTAAGAATAGATCTCTGTAATATTTGATATCCCTCTTCTTTCAAATAAGTTAAATTGGCCATACCATGCTGTTATTTGATGTTCATATTGCCTTAGTTTGTGAAAAGCTAGGTTGAGGAAGAGAGGTGATTTTCATTAATCAAATTAAATTTGGTACAACAAAAGGATGGTGAATTGGGACATAGCAAGCTGGGACATTGATCCCAATGTGCACTGCAAAACATGGATATGACATTGAAATCCAGAAGATGACACAACTCCATAGCTGGAGATCTTGCAAGTTGATTTTAGCTCCTAGAAAATATATACAGCCATATATAGTTGTAGGATCTTGTTACAGCCTTTGTGATGAATTTATGCTGAATTTGCTGTGTTTTAGGACCTTATCCAGGCTTGCCTGACCCTATCTCAATTAATTCAAGGCCAAGGTTATACTGGTATATTCTATGAGTAAAAGAAAGGAAGAAAGAAAACAGAGGATTGGCTCTCCTTGTTATGGGCCTTGACCTGCCTGTACTAGTCAAAAGTCACTCATACACCTATTTGCTAACATAGGGAATTTTACTTAACTAACATAAGAATCAATTCATAAGATAACATGTATTTGCCAGTCTAATCTGATGATTCTCAAATTGTGGAGAATGAATATAATCATGGGCCATAATGAAACCAATCTGGATAAATTTGCCATGTATTAGCCTATTAGTACGCCATCTTGGACATTAGGACATTATGATGCAGCCCAGAATACTGGGATTGTGAAGATCAAAACAGAAGTTCTATTGGATTTTGTTGGGGTTCAGAAAAGGTTCAGAATGTGAGCAAGATGATATCTTATAGAGCAAATAAATGTTAAAAATTATTATTTTTCTTTTTTATTTAATTTTGTGAGGAGTGGTAGGGAAGGCTTCAAACGGCTCTTTGCTTATATAGATTAATTTCTAGTTTCACTTTTTTGTTAAGAGTCAGAAATATAGTAGAAGAACTTGCTCGACACTTGTGGCTTGTCTCTTTTAGAGTGAAACTCAGAGTTCGTTTTGCTTCTCATCTTCTTTTCTCATCTCATGCCTCCTGTTTCATAAATAAGGTAAGGAAGATAATATAAAGTCTTGTAATTACTGCAATCTAAAACACATTCCTTGATTTCTGCAAAGGCTTGTCCTTCCAATAAACCTAAATGTATTCAAGCCCTGAGTCTTAATTGCCCAGTCTTGTACAGCTAATTCCTAAATTAAAGGTTCAGGCATGCAAAACAACAATTGGTATAAAGCCTTGTCCAAAATCCTAACTATTTTTGGTTGGCTTTCTGGGTAATGCTGCTTGCAGTTTCATTACATGTTTTTTCCAAGTGCATTCTCAAAACTTCCATCCATGAGTGCTTATGTGTTTCCATCCTTCTTCTTGACAATTTGACATGGAATGGAGAACATCCTCTTCCTATATCCATAACATCTAAATTGGCTGTTCCTCGCTTCTTCTGTCAGAAGACTCAAAAAAAGAATGGGGAGGGTTTATGATATATTGACACTCTAGAAATTCTACATGCCTTAATAAGATGTCCAATGAGTCATTAACTTTGCCCAAGGTTGATCAGAAGCTACTAGGTAGGATTTTCAAGCTCTATCACCCAAAAAAAAAAAGGATTGGTGCATAAGAAGTCTCTCAAGGTGTTATGAAGCTTTGTCCTACTGAAACTTATGAATGTCTTTTTAGTATTATATTTTTGAAGAAATCCTTTGTCACCGTGCTTAAGTTCTTTTTGCATGGAAGGGGAAAGATGGTTAAAATCTTTACCTGGTGGAAGTATGAAATTTTATTATCTGAGAGAGTAGGTGAGGCAACTATAGTTAAGCGTGTCTTCCTAAATGTTGCATTCTTGTTGCCAAGAACTAAACTGATAATATTTTTATGGGCATATGACCAAGAAGACTGACCACCATGTGTTCAAAAATCCAAATGTATCTGCTTCGTATGAATGCATTGTGAGTTCTATTATTTGCTGACCAACTTAGTTGAACCTTAACCTCCAATAGATGTTTGAATTGGATATTTGGGCACTCAATAGTCAAGCATCAATTGTTTGGGAAAGAAAGTCTAGTATCACTTTCTTAACTATAGAGTTTTGTCCTCTCCTCCCTATATGATGTCACTTCTTATTGCACTTGATTTGTCTCTCAAACTTCTGTGAGGCAAGTAAATGTCAAATATAACATCCATATCAGTTAGGAGAATGAGCCATAAAGCTTAATTCATTCTTTGTGTATGTGTTGAGATTGTCTTGGACTTGGTTTGCGAGGCTAGATGAGCTGGATAAAGTTTTGAAGGGAACTTTACCTTGCTTTAAAGTGAAGAACATATGATTTGGTTCATTTACACCAGAGTTGGAGCTGTTTTGGAATTTATAAGGTTTAAGGGATGTAAGCCTACAAATGCTATCTCCATTGCCAAAGAGCTGCTTTTTTGTTTTGTTTTTCCCTTTTTTTTTTAATAAGAAGCTATTATGTATGGATTTTTAGTCTGAGCAATATATATGTACCAGAACTTCTCAAATTGTTGCATGAATATGATGGATGGGTTATGTTAATTAAATTGATGATCAAGGAGAGAATATACATTAAAGGGACTTTTTCTCACTTTATGTTGTGGTTGAGGAATAATAAGGCATGCACATCTTATGGCTTGCTCGATAGAGGATCTTATTTATACTTGTCGATAAAGGATAAGTTGTTGTTGAAGATTCAATGTATACATCAAGTATGCATACATGGGAGCATTTCATGTCAGGGACTATTTCTCTAATAAATGACTACTGCATATGTGCACTTTCTCTACCTCTCAATTGACATGATAATGGGGTGAGAGATTGTTAACTCAGGCACCCTGTGACTGCAGCTATTTGGTTCGAGATTTTCTTATAAGTCACAGGTGAAGTCAGGGCTTTAACCGAAATTGTAATTAGTTGCCGAAGTAATTTATCTAGTCTTTGATCCTCCAATTTGCTTCGATGATTAGCATGCTTGAATTCATTTTGGCCATTGTCTTGATCCTAGTTTCCTGCTGATAAGTTAACAATCTGGCTATGTCTTGAGTTCAAGTAATTGTTTCACCCATATATTTCCAGGAACAATTGATTTTGGTTTCTTAGCTGTCTTTGAGGTGTTGTGGATTCTGTATCCTGGGGATACAGGATTTTATTGAGAAACAGAATGAGGTACTATCCTACATTTACTCCTCTTTTCTTTAAATGCATGATGATCTGACGAGGTGTGCCCATGACTATTGAAAGGTAATGGAGGAAAACAGATTGATCATTCTCTAAGGTGATTTTTGTACTTGATGTTTATGGGTTATTTTTTGGCCCAAATTGTAACCTGAGTTTGTTTTATGTTACATGATTTTGGGAATTTCTAATGTCTGCTGTGGTTCTATATGTGTCAATACTACTCAATCAGCAGTTAATTAATCTTTGTCCTGTGGTATTTTACTTTAAAGATTCGGAACACTTGTTCATGAAAACTCACCCAACTATTACAATCATGGAACTGATGCTTCTTGAGATTGTCATGCTTTCTCCTTTTGTTTGTAACCTTTACAGAATGTCTTCATCAGTACATTCCCTTTGGGTTCAAATTTTATTGTGAGTTTAAAAATGAGGTGTTGACAGATGCAATTGTAGACGTCCTGGTTGTTTATGTTAAACCATCTAGATTTTGTAGGAGACTTCTGAGGCATCTTTGCATATCACTGCATAATTTCTTTATTGGTGCCCTGACTTGCTTTGAAGTCTATATTTGTTACTATCGTTTTGACCATCTTTCCTCGAAAATAGCTCAGTTAACAAACTAGTCAAAATCTGGATATCATCACAACGCTAGCGAGGAGGATACCAGGTACCACTATATACTGTTCTTCTCAAATTGAAACGAATTATCATCACCCAATACTATATTTGAGTTTGTATAGAATGTTTTGCAGATGAGAATTAACTCAACTGAAACTTCTGAAATTTTACCAAGTACATTTTAGGGCGTGGCGATGCCAACCAAAAATGTGCATTTTCTGGAATCTGTTTCTGTACTATTGGAATGGCAAATTAGATCTGTTTAGCTGCATTCAGTTAGATGACACATCATTTTAGGGGTCCCGTTCTGCATATTTGTTAAAAGAATGAATTTTTCTACAATTTCCGGCCTTAACTCAATCTAGTTGCTGGACAGGGATCAACGTAGCACTTAAACCTATTGGTCCTGATTGGCTTTGGGAATCAGCTATGTGACAGCACAACAGATAATATGATAGCTATTATTAAAGTTCTTGCTGTGTACAGTTGAGTTGGGACGTGATATAATTGAGAGAAGTATGTATTTTTTTGGTAGAAAGAGGAGTATGTTTAAACCTTTTTGAGCTTTCTCGGGATTGTCACTTTGTCTATTCTCTAAGGGTCTATTTTTTTATGGATAAATATCATAAAAAAATTGATCAATTTTCTCATTAACTAATTTACTCATGTTCTCATATTTATTTTCAAGATGAATAAGTTATTTTCTATGGGTAGTATTTATCCATAAAATGAAAGAAAATCTTATCCATCCAAGGGATGGCTAAATTATTTTCCATCAATCAAAAAAATAATTTTTTTAATTCATTCTCAATATATATTTAACTTTATAATAATATAATATAATATATTATAATATAATAATATAGTAAAATATTATATTATATTATATATAATAATATTTATATAATACTATAATAATAATATAATATATTTTATATAATAATATAT
>KE507774.1:66269-79796 GCA_000441515.1 Elaeis oleifera
AAAAACGTAACGCGGACCGGTAATGGGAACTTCCGCGTGGTAGTTCAGTGGTCTCTATTTTCCATGCACGACACGCGTCAGTAGATGAACGGGTGGAGGTGGTTGCAGTAGACACGCGTCCGTTAAAGAATGACGGGAATGACGTTGGGATCGTTGGAAAATCATCACAAAACGCGGAGTTCGTGGGCCAAAGCAAAATGCAAGTGGGAGGTGGGAGGGAAGGTCAGCACTCAACTTTTTATTTATTTATTTTTTCTTTTGTCTTCCATTTCGATATTCTTCTCTAGGGCACTCCCAGAAACAACGCGGCAACTCACACCTCCTTCTCTCTCCCTTTCTCTCTCCCTCTTCCTCCACGGGACGATCGACTCAGGTAACTGCCCCTCTTTTCGACGCCTCTCTTCCCTTCTATTTTCCTCTCGCTCCATGGATCTCTCCCTCTCTTTCTTCCTTTCTTTCTTTTCTTTTTCAATGATTTTTTCTCCGTTTTTTAGCATGTATTTGGTAAGGAGATCGTGTTTATGCGATCTATGTTTCTTTTCTTTTGGAATCAAAGTACTCAAGCCTTCATGGAGTTTGGGATGGAAAGAATTCATTTCTAGACAAAATAAGGAAAGTTCTCTATTATTTCTACTGTTCATAAACGAGTGAACGGCCACGTCTCGGAGAAGGTGAGTCTTGGTCTGATGCTCTCCTTCTGGCATGGTTTGTAATTTTGGAGCGAGGTTGCATAGAGTACTTGGGACGATAACGCTTTTCCTAAGATTGTCGTTCTCTTTTTGACGCAAGGCTGGTTGCATAGAAGTTTCTAACGGCTGCAAGGGTTTTCATCGAAATGTTGGTGAACCATTGATTTCGATGACCATTTTGGTTATTTTGACCACTTTTGTTCTTGAAGTGGTTGTTAGCGGGATGGAAGTCTAAAGTTCCTTTTCCAATGTATAATTTAATGTCCACTATGATTGTGAACAGATTGTTGATATAAACCTTTGGCTACAAGATGGACTCTTGAATCTTGCTATTGTTATGGGCTGCATGTTTTCGGGTCAAACCTACACCTCTCGATGATCAGCAGCAGAATTTTTCTTGGTGCTTGTAAGCTTTTGACAGTTCGGAGTGTATCTTTTGTCATCTTTGAGATTATGTGGTGTGCTTGTGATTGGGTACTGACAAACCGGTGAATTATTGGTCTTCCATGTTACCAAGAACTAGTGGGTTGACGGTAAGAAGCTTTCGTTTGGACAGTAAATGGTTTTGGTTATGCCTGAAATGATCCAAGTCACAGTTGCTTGCTAAGAATTGCTTCATGAATCGGGACTGACTAATTACTGACATCCACGATTGATGAATTGGTCCTGCAAGAACAGAGTTTGTTGGTCAAGATCGTATTCACTGTTCTTCCTTCCTAGTCCTTGCTTGGAATTTATTGCTGATTTTTCGTAGGCTACCTCTGTCTGTTATATATCATTATTTGTCTGGTATCAGAAATGTTACTGCAGCTAGGTAATGCATTGTGCATGATTCCACTTCATAGACTGCCTATTCTTCTCTGGCTAGAGCCATATCTCTGTTCAGATGTATGCAGCAATCGAATCAGAAGTATGATATTATTGAGAACGTTGGATGCTTGACTTTTGCATCTGATTTGCATTCCTGCTTTTGCAAAAGCAAGTCAATTAGCAGGAGACAAGTTGAAGGGCAAGAATTACAATGTTTAAGTGAAACTGGTCTTTTCCATGCAGTATCTGATATCATGTAGAAGAAGAAAAAGAGTCTATCTATAGCAGAAAATTTCTCATCCATGATCGTTATCAAAAGCAAGGGAGGCTTGCTGAACAGAATGGGGGTTATTACTAATAAAATTAATTTGTATCTCTTCCCACCTTATCCTCATTCATTAAGATGTTCTTATTCTTTATCAACGGTATCATTGGGTTCAATGAGTCAAGTTGATTGAAAATTAAGGAGACCGACGTCAGCTTAAATGGAATCTTGTATCTGCTCTATTTGATTATTTGTCTTTCAGTTTCTGACTGTTCTATTGATGTTGGCAGATTTGAAGGGTTTTGCATGATCAAGGTCTCGTTTCCTTATCAAAGCCTTATTTGCAGGAGTTTTCATAAGATGCTTTAGATGTGAGCTGGAGTTGTGTTGCATGCACAGAGAAATCATATAGTCACGGGGCAGTAGATTTTCATTTCTTCAGCTATTACCTAAATAATGCAGAATTCTGATGATGAAAAGGTTTTCTTTTCCCTGACATGTTAAATGATTTTAATTAATAAAGCATAAGAAAGCGTCTTGTTTATCTTATTTGATTTTTAATTTCATTTGTTTCGCAGCTTGGTGTCAATCTTTATGGCAGACAGGATAGTGATTTGATTTCAGGTATACCCATCAAGAAAAGGCCCTTGATTTTAGCTCAATCTCCACCGCCTCCACCTCAAACACCATCTTCGCAAGATGGTGATTGTGGTACACCACAAAAGAATCTTCATTGCTTGGAGACAAAGCCTGCTGTTTCAGAAACTGATGGACTGCCAGCTTTAGGGACCGACTTTACCATCAAGGGTTCTTCCTCTGAATCTATAAGCGACACAAACTTAGTTCCAAATCAAGAAGTTCTTTCTGGTTTATCTCATCACGAAGAGGAGCTAAATATGACTCCTAGTTCTGATAAGGGAACATGTGTTGAAGAGCAAGTTGCTGGAAGCACACTACAACTATCATCACTGAAGGAACTGCTTGATCTTCCTTTAAGCGAAAGTAGTGGAGGGGTGTTTGTTCCAATTGATAAGTCTGCAATTCACAAAGTTATAGGTAATACAGAATTTCAAATGACACTTAAAGGGCCATTTGCACCGTCCAATGATGTGCAAACTAGTGAAAGGAGTTTCTTGAAGCTAGAGAAACTGGATTTCTGTTGTGATCATTCTTCAGCTGAGAAACAGCAACGTCATCAAAGCAGATGTAGCGGTGCTGAAGCGAAAGTTGACTCTGCATTTCCATACTCAAATAGGTCAAACTGGGATCTGAATACTACAATGGATGCATGGGAAGGCTCCTTGAATGACCCAAACCATGAAACTGGTGCGTATGAGGCCGGTCTTGTATCAACATTTTCTAGAGAATCCAATGGGACTGATGAGACACTTGGAAACAGTCAAAATTTAAATGCCAAAAACCTAATGTCATCCAACTTATCCTTGCCTCTAAATGAGCTTCACGGCTCTGCGGTTTGCCTAAATTCACAATGTAAATCAGTAATCAGTTCTGAGCATTGCACTACTTTGGGTGCTGCTTGTCCTTCTGTTAGACTTAACTCTATTACAGAAATGCCTTTTCCAAGTTCATTGGTGAAACCTATTCCCCCAGCCTGCCATTCAAAGTTGGCTACTTGTGGAGCTGTAAAAGCCGAACCATGCGATAAAAGTAGTCATTTGGATGCCTGGAAAGTCGAAACAAGTTATGTGAAAGCAGCTGGTTGTAAAGATGCAAAAACTGAACTATGCGAATATTTAGGAGAAGCAATGAAAGCAACAGGTTATGGTGATCTAAAATCAGCATGCAAAGCAGCTGTAAAATCAGAGCCACTTGAGAATCAAGCTCAACAGGACATTGGGGGTACAGCCATGCCCCAGTATGAAAGTGAATATTTTAACAAGGCCTTGAGTTTGATGTCTCAGTCTCCGGTTTTGAACACTAATCATGATGGGTCAGAGCTGCCTCCTGGATGCATTCCTGTGAACGTGAAAGAGAATGTTGGTGGGGCTACAGAACATTCTGTTCAAACTCTTAACCCCCATAATTATATACCATGCAGTGGTGGAGAGATCCCCATTAGTACCAGCCATCCCCAAAATGCAAGTGGAATTGTCAACAAATGTTCGAATATGTTTTCAGAAGCCCACATTTCTGAGGCTGAGGAAATAAAATCTGCAAAGAAAGCATGGGAGACAGCTGAAACCAAGTCAAGTGGTAGTGTCGAGGTTCTTGCCCAAACGGGCTGCCCAGATGGTGTTCGTTATCATTCCTCTGAATCTTCTTTAGCAGATGAACTTCATGTAGGCTTGCATGGAAATAGCAAGCTAGATGAGGTCCAGGAGGTGAAGATTGATGTATCTGCTGAGATCAAAGAAGAGTCACATGACAATAAATACAAGTCAGATAGTTCTTGTCATGACATTGGTACTGTGAATATTGTTTATAAGCAGAGTGGCCAAATTGATGATTATGAAGATGGTGAAGTGATGGACATGGCATTGCATTGTGGAATTGAAGATTCCTGTGAGGAAGGAAAGAGCAACAGGTAAATGATGCAAGCAATGCTGATCCAATTCATCATCTTGATGTTTCCATCGTGATGCCTTCAAGCATAGATGTACAGGAAAAAGAACAGAGAATTTGGACAAGTTAAATAATGTTCAAGGCACTGAAGAGGGTGATGTTGGTCTATGTAATGACAGGAATGATCATGGCATCGATAAAGCAACAAATGCTCATGAATTTGCAGCTGTTGGAGGTGTAATTTCTGGATCTGCTGAAAAGAAGCTCATTAAAACCATGTCTAATAATTGTTGGGATCAATCAAAGAGAAACAAGGACCCTGAAGCAAAATTGCCAAATAGTGGTTCTCTTCTTGCGGGAACAATTAAAGAAGGTAGTCGAGGTGAGATTGTCAGACATCCGGAGAAGAATTCTAGAGGATCTGACTTTCTGCGAGCTAAAGCTTCTGTTTTGTCCAAAACAGAGTCAGATAAAAACGGTGATAGAATAAACATGTTGGCAGTAACCATGGGCGCATTATTGATCTGAAGTCTGCTCGAGATGGATTAGCATCTGGAAACCAAATCTTTGGCTGACAAGCCATTATCATCACTACATGTGAGGGAAGATTCCATTGGTAAATTATGGAGGCAAGATAAATCACATTACTGGGGAGTAGGTGATATTTCATACATCAGAAGCTCAGCTTCAATGTTGTTATAATAAATACTGATGATCAGGTATCTGACTATTGACTTTTCTTTGTTTCAGAGAAGAAAACTGCAGTGACAGGTCCAGGAAATTTGAAAGCGAGAAGAACTATGAGCAGTTTGTTGCTAAACGTGGATCAAATTACAAACACATTAGGAGTAGAGATCACAACAAGATAAGATCATCACATGATGATAGAAATTCTGAGCCTGGGCTTTTATTGGAACAAGCTAATCGTTCAAGTGGTTATCGATTTCTGAGACCTAAATATGCATCTGAAGTTGTGTCCGGTGGGTCTACTGGAAATGCTGGTAGGATGGCAAGGAAGCCCATCAGTGGTGAATTTCAGACCTTCTCTCGTATGCCTTATAAAAGGCGTTCTCCTGGAGAAAGGGACGAGAACTAGTTGGCAGTCAAATGATCCACCATCTTCATCCTATGAGGGATATCAGCCCTAGGAGGTGCATTGGTCGAGATGCTCCTGATTTTGAATTACTGGCTCATGAAGAAAACTATTGAGGAACTTGCCTAATGACATGGATGACATGGTGGAGCCTCCTTTGCTCTTGCACCCTTGTTTGCAATATGAACGAGCAGATGGCACTGTCAACCGTAGACTGAGGAGCCTATCACCTATTCGGCAAGGAGGCTCAAAACATATATCTCACATGTTCTCAGAAATTTCTCCAATGTCTGATATGCGTTCTCTGCATCAGTGGTCCCCACCCAGAAGATCATCTGATGTCTTGGATGGACATCCAGAGCTAATCCACTGCAGGTCTCCACCAGTTGTCCGGCTTGGTGGAATGAGGCCACCTCATCAGCATGCTTATTAATGGAAGATATGACGGTCAGAAGGCATGGTTCCCCATCTTATGTTGCACGGTTGCCTGGTGATATGGTAGATTTTGGTCCTTCAAGAGAGCATGATTATCAAAGGTATGTTACGCATCCTTCGAGGAATTTTCGAAGGTTTGAATTGATTGAATCTTGTGAAAGTGCAGATGAAGAACTTTGTTCACCATTGCTCTGCAGACAATTTCATGAACCTGCAAGAGATGATGACTATTCTACTGATAGAAGAGAGTATCAAGTGAGGCATGAACCTGTTCGTTCTATGAGGTGCCATTTCAGTGTTCGTGATGATGATAGCATGAATTTTGATTTTCATGATAAAAGGGATCCTCGAGCTTTTAGGCATTGTCGTGAAGCTAATGAACAGGTTCCTGAAAGAGGCAGCTTGGGGAATTTTGATAGGCATATTAGAAACCGGCTGGGAAATGCATTTAGCAGACTGAGAGGCATTGAAGAACCAGAAGATAACTATAGATATCATGAAGAGCCGAGAAGACGGCATGATGCCAGCTACAATAATGATAGACCAAAGAGGAGAAGACTCTAGCTTTGTCTTATTTGACTACAGGGCAACAAACGGGCATGCATATGATTTGCCAAGGGCTCCGTTGATTTGGTCCAGGTGCTGACCTGATACATGCCTTCTAAGGGTTTACGCAACAAGGAGCCTAAGATATGCTACACCTAACCAATAAAGTTGTGGAAGAATCAGATTTCGGCTTTTGGAATAGGAAGAACCATGTTCACAGAGATATGCAGTTGAGGCAAATGGTTTGGATCTTATTGAACTACTTTCCATATATGACATCCAAACACATCCAAACAGTCTTATATGGAAGAATTTTATGGCTGTCGGATCTTTCTGTTATGTCTCAGAGGTCTGTACAAGAACTTTACTTCTTGGACCGGTGATGGTCGATGGTGGCTTGTACCTTCCTGTTGGCCACTTTTTATCATATATTACCTTATTGACATTTGCAATAAGCATTGACATAAAATCAATTTATCTGACGAATAACCACGTAGTGGCAGGTGGTTTCATTACTTCAACAACTAGAAAAGTTGGGAAAACTTATAAAAGAAAATGAAAGATGAGGACGGCAGCAGAAATTTTGACTGAAAAATGGGATGTAGACCGGGTACTCTTTAGTCCAGGATGGTGTTGATGGCTCCGAGCTGACCAACTCTGCTAACTTGAAACATTGGAAAATGGATTTCTGTCAATAAATCTAAATAATGGCTGATTAAAGAGTACGAGGGATGCCAGGGCAGGAACTTGTATCGCAAGTAGGGATGCCAGGGCAGGAACTTGTATCGCAAGTCGAGTCTTTAGGCTGGAAAAATAGGCATTTCTTGTTGAATGGGTGGAACTTTGATCCTGGAGTTTTCGGTCTTAATTATCTGTGATGTACCTGCACCTGAAACAATTGTTTCCAGAAAGATACTGTCAGTCTACAATGTTAGTGATGTTGAGTTGAGAGTTTTACAGGATCTATTACATCCAAATCTTTGAAACTAAGAAGTTGCCAGTAGATAGACACCAGCTGCCATTGTCTGACAGGAATCTGGATTAATGTATGCCACTCAATGTTGATAACGGAGTGCTACAATGCTAGATTGGCAGTGACTGATTAAGACATCACACTAAGACTTTGTCTTTCTAGTCGGCAGACAGAAGACTTTTCTCATATGAGAAGGTTCGTGGAACCTTCACTGTTTTGTGAGTCTCGTGGACTGATATCTCTTATTGAACGAAATTTGTATCTGAATGTCTAACCTTTTTCTGAATTTTCCGCCCATTTCAACCCTGACTCCATAGGAACGGATGTAAATTTCCATTCGTGGAAGCTTACGTAATTCGATCATATCGGTTGGTGGGTCAGTGATGTTGAAGACCTTGGTTTTTACGGGTATCCAGATTTGCATCCGAAAAATTCACAAGTTTAGGACCGTGTTATACAAAATTTGTAGTCGTAAATTTTAAGATCTGGATCCGTCTTCTGCAAAATTTGCAGCTGTCATGCGGATCTAACAAGATATAAAAAATCATGACAGATCTGATATGAACTGATAGAGCTGGATATTATCGGATGTGGTTTCAGCCCTAATTTCATAGATAGAGATGCAAATGGGGCTGAAACTTGCGCTGTTGGATCATAGGAAAACGATACGTTATGATAGACTAGCATCCTTATTGCTTCATTCTCCCTCCATCTCTCTTATATGTTATAATAGGAAACAATGACCACTAAATTGTATCATGTACTACAACATAATAATATCCATTATTTTATTATACTTTTATTAAATATTATTTCTTAAAATAATTTTATATCAAAATATTCCTAAAAAAGATGATATGATTAGAAAATAATATCTTTCTGTCACATGGTCCTTTATTTTGTTGTAATATTGCTATAACAGTCGTATAACACTAATTATTTAATATTAAAAAATAAATAACATACTTTGAGATAAATAATGGTCATTATTAAAGAAACTAAACATCCCAGGAGCCATTTAGCCAGAGATTTCAGAGCTCTCATGTGACATCAAATCTGTTCATCTATATATCGCTGATTCTATGATTTGACTCGATTCAGGAGCATATCGTACACCTAATTGAAACTACCCAATTGATTCCAACTTTTAAGTTTCGTCATACATCGTCACATTGAAAGTTTCGCAAAATGAATGGCTACGATCTTCGATCTCAGCCAAGATCAATCGTGATTCTTTCTGTCCTTTTATCACTCATTTTCTCGCTATCACCAATTAGAGAACGACGAAGTATGTAAGTGATATTTTATTCAAGTTCTTTTTTTTGATGGATAAAAAGGCTTGGAAAGACCACTGCATTTTTATTGATCAAGTATGTACAAAGAGAAAAAAAAATAAATATAAATAATAAAATAGAGAGAAGAATAGAATAGGAGAAAACAAAATCCTACTAAGCATCAATAGCACTCGCACTTTTGTTAATAACCTTCCAAATCGGAGAGAAATGATTAAAGCATTACCTTACTTTGAATCCAAAGTTTCCTCAATGGTAGTAAGCATCTTTGACTTGCTTGACCCAAGGCGGGTCGATATTGATGGTGAACTTCCAAGCCCACTTAGCTAGAAAAGCTAAATTCATTTGCTCTAAATTACTCATCCCTAAGCCACTTTGCACTCTGGATTTATACACTACATCTTACTCACAAGATAGTTAAAACCGCTCAACTTGTCAGATCCTTTGCAATGAAATGCTCTTTGCATCTTGTCAATTGTATGGAGCATTTATTTAGGAATTTAAAGATGGACATGTAATAGGAGGGGTATGAGCTCAAAACAAATTAATTAGTATGAATTTCCCTCCGTAAGAGAGGAATTGCCCTTTTCCAAGAGGCAAGTATTGCACTGATTTGATCAATGGCTTTTACTACGGTGCTCCAAAAGATAGAAATGTCTATTTTCTTTCAAAAGAACTAACTGTCAGATTCAAAAAGAATGTTCAAACTTCTCTACCTACAGTTGCCAGTAGCTGGTTACGATCATCTATGGTGCGTGTAATTATTTAAAGTGCAGGGCTGCTCTATAATGTAGGATAATGGCTGGTGTAGTAAAAATTATGAGCTTTAGAGGTATTTTAGACACCAAAGAAGGAACAAAAGAGAAGAAAAAGCACGGGAGGATTTGAACAGTGATCGTTGTGTTTGTCCATTGGTGCTTTGAGATTTGTGTGTAGAACTTGTTGCATGTGATTGTTGGCGATCAGCCTAGATGTAGTAGTCGACGGCACCGAAGGTGATGGCAAGCAGGCTCGAGCAACGCTCGGGAGCAGTTGGGGGGGGGGGGGGGATCGGCCTGCTTCAAGGTGGAAATGGCTAGTGCAAGGGTGCACCATTTGGGTCTCACTGGAACCAACATCGAAGGAGGTAGAGGAGCTTGTTTGGTGGTTCCCAGAGGTGGTGGAGCTTTTAGAGGAAAAGGTTAGGGTAGATGCAGAGGGGTGGGCAGCCATAGTGGTGGTGGCACGAAGTCTCGATCAAAAAATGGCGGTGGAGGCGGTGGTCCGAGAATTTCGGCTGTATAGGCCTTAAGGGGGAGGTGACGAGTTATTATCTGGAGGAGGGGTACCTTATATTCTAGATCACGGAGGTTAGGGAGAGGGACACAGTGCTCGGCCGGCCTTGGGTGGTCACCGGCCAGGCGTTGGTGGGGGAGCCATAGCGGCCGTGGTTCTACCTAGTGGAGGGAGTGCTCCCGCCTTGGTTGGTTTTGCTGCCATAACTCCCGATGGAGCTCTGATGGGAGGTTGTGATTTGAAGTATTCTAAGCTTGGCCGGTGAACAACGATGATGGACGACTGCATGGTGGAGTGGAGATGGTTGGGGTTCCCTCGAACTTGTGTTCAGCTCGATCTCTCCCCACTGTTGAGGCCAGGGATGCCGATCAATGGATTAGAGGGCTCCCAATGGTAGAGGTTCGTCTATGAAAATCTCAATGGCATCTACCTTTGGTGCAATCGGATTCATTTCACGATGGAGTGCCTGATGGGTGGAGAGGAGAGGAGCTCGATGGCCGACCTTCGCTTGGAGAATGTGGTCTGAGCCAGAGGAGAGGATGTTGGAGTGGACGGTGGGCCATGCATGGGGCCATGGCTTCTTGCTGTCCAGCATTGGTTGCCTAAGCTGGAGACGACAGGAGGTGTGGGGAAGGTTGGGGTCGAGTCAACTCGGGTCCCTAGGTTGGATCCCTGATTGAGTTGACTCGAAAAGGAATCGATTCAAGGGGTTCAGACCGAGTCGACTCGCCAGCCAGATTCGATGGCTGGATCAAACCAGCCAAGATCGCATGGTGGTGATCTCCCCTTCGATCAACGGCCAAATCAAAGGCAAGTAGGCAGCGCAGAGATTCGTGCAGAAGAAGGCACGAGTTCTGGTGTGGGCTTGAGCCTCGACATGGCATGGCCCACCAACAGGTTTGACCTGTTGGTGTTGGGCCGTGATGTGGGCGGAAGCCCATGCACGATGGTGGGGTTGTTGGTCTACAGGCTAGTGGAGCGAATGTCAGGGGAGCAGCCTCAAGCCAACCCAAGCGCGCCCGACCTAGCGACTTTGATGTGTGTCGGGTGCTTGTGAAGCCTAGCAGGTAGGAGAAAGGGCCCAATGGATCCAAAAAGGGTACTATAAAGCCGAATAGGGCCAAGGGCATGGGTCCAGTTGCCCGAAGGCCTAGATTGATTTGTTTGCTACCTTTGGTGGCTCGGGGGTCTTCATTTCTTGCTAAGGCCCTAGAAGAAGGAGAAGTAGCCATAATTCAGGTAAATGCAATGGTGGTGGACCATGAGGGCCTACTGGCGGTGGGTCATGTTGAGCAAGAGCTTGTGCTCATGTTGGAGGGCAGCATGGTACATCTAGAGCCCATGTCAAAAGATCTGGTCATGGATCAGAGAGAGGTAGTAGTCCAGTTGAGGCAAGCCATCCAAGGGGAGGAGGAGAATCTATCATCAATGGACTCGATGGTAGTTGGGGTGCACACTGACAATCAAATTGAGGGGGTACTGGTGTGGATCCCCTCTCCCACTAGATGCCTCAATAAGATTGCTGATCTGGAATGCCTGGGGTGGAGAAGTCCTTATTCTAGATGATATTCGGAAGACATATCCAGTAGCACTGCCCATATATTTGTGTCCTTCTTGAGATCCATCCATCGGGGATGAGCCTTGCTCGGGCCAGAAGATGGATCCCTCCGGTGCGGAGCACCCATGCTGTGGAGTCCAGGGTCTATTGTTAGGTGGTGGAGCCTGATATGCATATAGATCTCAGGGCACTGGGTGTAGGTAAGGGGAGGCTGACCGTGTGGCTCATGCACATGGTCCATATGATCTTCACATGATCCATGGAAGAATGCGAATGCACGGGCATGTGCCTGACGTAGGGGGCGAGTAGGCTGCGCGCTGGATGCATGGATGTGTGGGCATGCGAGCGTGGATGCATGACGCACAGGTGAGCATGGGAGAGCATGACATGGGGTGTTGTGTGCGAGCATGACGCACGATGGGCATGCTATGGGTGCACGATGTTTGGGTGCTGGATGGGCATGTGTGAAACTTCCTTCTGTGAAGAACTCCTTAAGTCAAAAGACTTCATGATGCACCTTAAAGTCAGTGACCTATTAAAAGACCTTTTCCAGCCATCCATAAAAGACCTCTAGCATGATCCATAAAAGGAGATGAGCTGCAAGGTTTTTTAAGTGAGATAGAAATTGTAAAACATAGAGAGAGAGGACATGCAGATAGGTGCTATTTTTGCAGATGCACAAGAGAAGAAGGGCTGTGTGTTTGGTGTGCGAGATCTTGGACGTGGGATCATTATTCATTGCATCCAAAGGGCTGCATGAGAGAGGTTCTTTTTATTTTCTTTCCCTTGTAAACTCCCTATAATTGTGAAAGAAATATTATATTCTTTGTGTGACCATGGACGTAGGAGCAGGAGACTCTAAACCACATAAATCCCTATGTTTTATGCTTGCGTCTAGTTTTTTAAAGTTCCTTCCCCCTTCTTTCACATCCCTATGTATCTACTATAAACATTATTCCCTAACAATTGGTATCAAAGCCCCCAAGTTCGAGGAAAAGAGTGGGAGCAATGGCGATTGAAGAAGGAAAGATTAAGATTAACAGATTTGATGGGAATGACTTCTATTTCTGAAAGATGCAGATCGAAGACTATCTGTACCAGAAAAGCTTCATCTACCTCTTTAAGGTAAGAAGCCTATCGAGATGTCACAAGCTAATTGGGAGTTGATGGACTGCTAAGCCTTAGGAGTTATCCAATTGATGTTGGCCAAGAATGTCGCATTTAATATTCTAGAGAAAAGATGATGGTTGATTTGATGAAGGCTCTATCCAATACATATGAGAAGCCTTCGGCCTCTAACAAGATATACTTGATACACCATCTATTAACTTAAAGATGAGTGAAGGTGCCTCTATTACAGACCATATTAATGAATTCAATCTGATTACTAATCAGTTAAGCTCTATGAAATTAGTTTTGAGAATGAAATTCGTGCTTTGATATTATTGTCCTCTTTGCCTAAGAGTTGGGGTGCTACTATAATCGTGGTTAGTAGTTCTTGTGACTCAAACAAATTAGAATTTTAAAAAGTCTGAAATCTAATTCTCAGTGAAGACATCAGAAGAAAAGAATCCAAAGCAAGCTCTGATTCTGCCTTAGTCACTCATGAAGGTAGAGAAAAAACTATACAACGCAGCGAAAGCCATGGGAGATCCAAGTTCAAGTCGAAAAGCCAATCAAGACTGAAAGATGATGGCTATTGGCACTGCAGCAAGAAAGATCACACTAGGAAGAATTGTTGGTTCAGAAAGAAGAATCAGAACAAAGGCTAGAATGAGGAATCTATAAATGCAGCTATAGAAGAAGCTAATAATGCCCTAATCCTCAGCATGGATAGTCCTATGGAGTCTTGGATCCTAGACTCCAGAGCTTCGTTTCACTCTACCTTACAGGAGTGTATGCTGAATTACACTGTAGAAAATTTTGGAAAGATTTGTCTCACTGATGATGAGCCTTTAGATATTGTGGGTGTTAGATGTGTGCCCTAGAAGCCAATTGTTGGCTGACATATTTTATAATTTCAGGATAAAGCTTTATACTTGTAAAACTTTTATTATTAATAAAGGAT
>KE507775.1:0-10249 GCA_000441515.1 Elaeis oleifera
GCCTATAAATAAGGCCCCCAGATACGTTATTCTCTAAGCTCTTGTCTCTATCTCAAAACTCTGCTAAAATTTCATTCGAGCTCTCCATTCTTGTTGAGGCAGAGAACTGACTTGAGCGTCGGAGGGTCTTGCCGAAGCAACCCCAACTCCGGTTTAGACTTCCTTTTGCAGGTCCCGGCGGCGACCGCGGCACCCTTGACTCCAGCATCTCCGACGTCGGTGGATTTTTGCACCAACAGATAGTGTTCTTAACACTTCGCCATCGTGAGTTAATACAATTTAACCGAGGGACTTAGGTCTCAAGTACATCCTAAATATTTAATCATACATCATATGCTAAGAAAATTCTAATTTCTAACAACTAGTATGTAAGAGCATATTAAGAAAGACAAATAGTTATAGACTTTGAAAATCATTCGAGCCACAAGATGACCAAAGAGTCTAACCCTAGGTGCATCATAGATTGAACCATTTCATGGTCAATCTTAATGCGCCTATGCTATCCAGAAGCCTAGTAGTCCAGTCTTCATTACTATGAAGAGCACCATGAATGCATATATCCATCACATGAATGTTCCATAGTCCATAACAAATTAACATAGCATTTTATAATAATTATAAATATTATAACATACAACTCATGTTATTTCAATTGCGATATCATTCAAACACATGTCAATTAAGATGTTCAAAATTATGGGCATATGACCCATCTAGGGTTTTTGAGTTGGGTTCAACACTTGACCCAAATTTTAACTTTTAAGTTAATTAATTTTCATTCATTTAATTTGAGTTAACCAATTCTAAGGTTAACCTAATTCAATTAGGTTAACTCAGATTCGATCACCCAAAACTCAAATCCTAATCTAATTAAGTAAATGATAAATTTGATTAACCAAATTAAACTTAGCTTCAAATCAAATTAGAACAATGATTTAGATTTAATCTATAATCATTAAACTCTAATCACATTAGAGCAATGAATTATAGTTAAATCAATCTATTGGCAAAAAACCCTAATTGATATCTGATGCATCCTTTTCATGACCAAAATTTTTCGACCCCATGCATGCCTTGGGCAACAACCAAAATGGTTGACCCACAATGGTGAGTCCCCGATCACATAGTGGTCAGCCCTTGGATCTTAAGTAAATGCATCAAATGCATAAACCTTAATCCTTGGCAATGTACATCCATATGCAGCATTCCAAGGCCCCCACACATCACATGCACTAGATATCAATTCTATCGAAAATAGATCATAGGATCTAAATTAAACTTGTCACACAAGTCTATAAACCATGGAATTTCATATCCAAGGTTTGATCATGAAATGATAATATTTTATCATTAATAAAATACATCAAATTCATCAATAAAATATCGATCAGAAAAACTGATTTCGACATAGTTTGAATTGGATTTAATCCATATCACAAGAATAACATGAAATTTGACTAAATCTATCAAGGGTGGCTCTGATACCATTGTTGGATTTCAATGATGTAGTAAATATGGATTTCAAAATTTTAAACATGCATTCAATAATGAAACAAGGTTTAACATTTAAACATAACCATCGAAACTCAAAAATCCTAGGAACCCCTTGATGATGATAATTAAACCACAAAATCAAGCATATGAGGAGAAAACCAGAAGTCATATACCACCATGAAGACCATGAATGGATGATTTTGAAACCTCCATGAGACTCCAAAGTAGAATCCCTTCAATGGTGATCTACAAAGGATTAATCAGGACCCTTCCCAACTCATCATGGCGCTGCAGCCTTCTTCACAAGTGTGCTGCCGATCGTTCCTTGCAAGAACTCGATGCACCATTACTTGTATGCCTTTATGACCTCCACTAGGACTACTCTAGAAATCTTTTCTCAAAGTATCACACCGCACTCTAATCAGATTTTATGTTCAACACATGAACAATCTGATTTTAGGACAAGTATCTCATACTTTCCTTTTCTTCCTCTCTTCCTTCTATTTTTTCCTCCCTTCCCTTTTATTTTCACTTCAAATTTTACCATCACTTCCTCATCTAATCCCACATCCAAAACAGATTTTTGACAGATTTTATGCCATATGGGGTGGCCCTCAAATAAGGGATGAAGAGGCACCACATAACACACCATAGGAAGCCAACTCTGGGTGTCCCATCTTCCTTACACGCAAATATAAATTTTTAATGTGTAAACCCAATGAATATGGTATGGAATAGGAAGTGTTTCATCTATATAAGGACTCCTCCTCTGCTATAAAAAATCTAAACACCACAAAATGGCACGTGGAAAGGGAGAATGCATGGAATTAAAGAGTCCATGACAAGATGGACTCTTCCATATTTAACGCACAAAATATGGGCATCCCTTGTAATATTTGGCATGGAATTCCTTCCAAGAGAAGGATTCTTCTTCTGCTTCCACACCTCAAAATCCAAGCCTCATCTCATGACATGAGGTTATTAAAAGAACATGTGAATGATTAAAGGACGAAAAGAGTTTGACGTGAATTGGACTCTTCCAATTCATCGCCCAAATTTCCAAGGGACGTCCCCTTGTTTTAATGTGGAGTTCCTTCGAAGAGGACTCCACCATATCTTCCTCATCCCATATCTCAATGGCTCCATCTGATGGTGCAAAACATAAAGGGATGTAAGGAAATTAAGATACCACGTTAAGAAGGACTCTTCCTTCTTAATGCCAAAATAAATGGGGTGTGTAAAATTTATTTGGGCATGGATTTTGGTGTGGAGGAGGATGGTTCTATGTGGAACACTTTTACAAAATCTAATAAAATTAATTAATTAATTAAATGATTCAAATCCAATCACATTGGGTCAAGGCAACAAGACTAGGTTAGCACAACACCTTTACACTAAACCCAATTGAGAACTTGAGTTAATTCATGTGCTAGCAATTTAATTAACCCATTGAATTTATAATAATTTAAATTGATTAGACCAAACTAAATTCTTATTGTGTGTGACACATTGGGTTCCAAATCTAGCTCGCAGTGGATCCAAAATCTCGACATAACCCTAATCCAATTGGATTAGGTCAGCTCGAGAGTCCCAATCAACTAGGACTCTTCTTAATTGATTCTTAAATTAATTTTTTTTAATTCTGAAGAGTTCACAAGTCAAGATTGATATCTAGTAATGTGTCATGACTATTCAAAAGATTTAAAATTTGATAAAATACTAAATTATCCTTCTATGATGAGTTACCATGCAATTTAATCCTTTGATCATGCAACATCCTGAAAAGGCCATGGGTATGAAAATATGTCAAACCCAAATACTTAACTATATATATCTCGATCAGATGATGATGACTCGATTGATGAACTAGTAGAAACTATTTTTACTGTTCATCCCTGCTCTGGTCAGAGACTTTCAGAGTCACCATCCTATGAGATCACATAGGATATTCTTTCCTCTTACAAAGAGTGATCGATTTCTTGTTGACCACTCACAACCTCCATGCATATTTTGCCATATCCAGAATATCGCACACACAACTCAAAATGGTGTGCTAGAGAGTAAACCAAAGTAAGGGTCCATCCACACAAGATACCATGGTGATCTCAGGTCAAAGGATCACATGCACCACTCCCACTGAAGAACCATCTGTCGACAAACTGTAAGGCTCTATCAGATATTCTTTTATGGGTCTGTTCAATGAACTCATTCTCTAATGAGCACCTACATCCTTGTATTAGTGTCACCACATAAGTGGTTATGAGATCAACCACCCTCTCCATCGAGCATACATAGGATGTATCAGTCTTACCGGAGTCATCGATCTCCGACTCGATGATCTAACGATTAAAATATTTTAGATTGGGGCTATCAAGATTTTATGTCTCGCTGGCATGATCTTATCATGGTCCTAAAATTATTACCCTAATCTATGGGGTTTATCATAATCATATAAAAAAATGATACAGCAAATGATAAAATATAATACCTCATATAGATAAAATAACTAATGTCATGCAAATGAGCAGGAAGATAATAAAGAAATGTCCCATCGTATCTCCATGTGATTAGCTTGTAGGATACTATTCTTTCAAATATAAACTAGAAATCATGAGTTAATAGACTATAAACTTTAGCTGGTTAAGATAAATTAAACTTCTAATAACTAAAACTATCTAGACTATAAGAAAACAAGCTAATATAAGAGCAAGAAATATAAATGCAGTAAATAAACTATGAAGCTACTGAATAAACTACTAAGCTACTGATAAGAGTAAACTTTAAACTATAACCATGGCCGATTAACGAACTAAAAAGATAAACTAACTATAGTAAATAAAATTTAAAACAAAATAAGTAAGAACAAAACTAATAGAAAAAAACAAGAATAAATAAATATAAGTGCTATAAGTAGAACAAGAATAAGAACAAAGTGGAATGGACAGAACATAAATGCGGTAAAATGCAGCAATAAAATAAAACTACTAACTGCTTAATATAAAGACAAAAGCTTAAAAGTAAAACTTAAACAAAGTAAATAGAGTACATTCACTAATCTGATAGCATATAATTATATTGTTGGTTTACAATACAATTGCATGATAGATTATACTATATTTTTAGTATAATTTTATAGCATATTACATGTGGTATTTGGGTTGTTTACCCTGATTGATCTATTGTTTACTTCATAATCTCTACCAACCTTAGAGTTGTTTATCCTTAAGATTGATCCATTATTTACATCACAATCTTGGTAGCATTTGGATTGTTTACCATTGTGCTACAGTAACATGCTACAATACGCAATAGTACTGTATAGTATTTCTGCTACAGTACTATACTGTACATATGCCATAGTAATTAGCTACAGTACTATGAATAGTAATATGAACAGTAATATAAACAAGTTTAATATATAAAGAAAGCTTAAAACATAATTAAAACAGTAATATGAAAAAAAATGAGCTTTATTTACAAAAGCACACTTACATAAAGTCTGATAAAATTAAATACACACCATACAAGCTTTATGTATACTAATCAAGCTTAAGCAAACTTAAATACACACCATAAATACTAATATATGCTAATACATGAGTAAACACACAAATAACATACTTATTTACCAACTCACATAGATTACGGAGCCAAATAGTAGAGAGTTCTGTGGAGGAAACTATGGAAGAAGGAAGAAATTGATTATTTAATGAGAAAATGGAGGAGAAGATGATGGAAGAGAATATTTTAAAGGAGAATGATGAGGAGGGTAGAGTATTTAATGGAAATTGGATGAGATGAGATGTTGTGCGGTGGAAGAAACAAAGGAAGATGAATAAACAAAGGAAATGATGAAGAAGCCTCTCTGGTGATGTGAAGTGGAGAAGTTTTTTAATGGAAAAGTATATGGAGCGATGGAGGAGAAATGGAGAAGGGCTTTGTTATGCAGAGAAGACAAAGCCTTGTCTGTGATGGAGGAAGCAGATGGAGGAAGATTAGAAGAAGAAGAGGAGTTTATGTGGAGAAGACAAGAAGAAGAAGGAGATTAGAGGGAAGATGACAAGAAAAGAGGAGAGGAGAGAAGAGAAGAAGGGAGATAAGGAAGAGGGACTCTGCCACTCAGAATCGAAACCCCTCTCTCGACCTGTCTCCCATGCTCGATCGATGCTTTAGACAAAGCCTTCCCTTTTATTTATAGGAGAGGGAAGGAATTATGCGGACTTCAATTAGTTTGGAGCCCAACGGACTTTATTTGGTTTGAAATCTGGAAGCTTGTAGAAGTCAGAATTGAAGTTGGAACTTAATTAGTTTTAAGTTCAACTTCCTATAACATCTTGTCATCTTTGTACAGTATCAGAAATCTTTCTGTAAATGAATATTAGTGATGCCAGAAATCTTCCTGTAGCTTGCTTGTCGTCTTTGGATCCTGGTAGAGATCGATTTTCGAAGATGAACCATCTCTAAGAATTAAATCGGCTTCAAGAATAGTAGTTATCTTCAAAAAATTATGGTAGTCATTTGGTTGTCAAAGTGACTAATAGAAGAGCCACTAAGTTGTACCTGCAAAAAAATTTTCTACCAAGATTTTGGTAGAAGAGTTAGTAAAATATTTTTTTTCTTTTTTTTTACAAAGCTCAACCTTCTAGAGTGAATTGGTTGAGAACTGGAGAAGATTCTCTTGCTCAACTTTCTAGGCTATAATAAAGATGGATGTTTATTTGCCTGCAGTTGTCTCCAAATTTTTCTTCAATTTTTCGGCATGATATGACACCTTCTTTAAATAATTTATGGCTTCCAATTTTTTAAGATAATTTTCTAAGTTGAGAAGAATACGCCATTCTGAATATAAATTTTCTCTGTACAGAAGATCTTGGGGTTCCTCTTGAATTGGTATTCTTGTTGGAGGATTGGTAGTTATCCAAATTCACCCATCAATCCAGTATTTTTGTTGTTGCAGTTTTCTGACTGTCCAATAGACTTCTAAATATGATATTACTTCATAAATTTTGAGATCAAAGTTTTTGACAGATGGATCAAAGTCTTTGGTAGATTTTCTTTTCTTGTCATTCTTGGTCGAAATCCTATTTGATTATCCACATCCTCAAGAGTAGTAATATTGTAGATTTGAAAGGGATACTCAATGCCTCCTATTTTCTTATCTTCTATGCCACTGTATATTTTTGCTTCAAAATATTCTCAATTTTTTTCTACATCTTTTAATATAGTGGCGACAATGGAAGGAACATGTCATATACCATGGCACAGTCTATTGAGTTCAACTTCACAAGACCTTTATATAAAGCTCTCACTTCTTTGATCTGGTAAGTATATTGATTAGGGGTAGAAAGAGCTTAGGATAGATCCAATTGTCTAAGAATAACTGTACATCTTCAAGGAGTTTCTTTGATTCATCAAGCTGAGTTATTCTTTGATAGATGTCTTCTTGAAGTTTAGACTCTAAAACTTCTTGTGTCTTTTTCCATAATCAAGTCTTTTGAACTTAATTATTATTGGTGTCTCTGATATTTCGCAGAGATTATAGAGAGAGATGAGTTCAGAGGTAGGTTGTGTTATCTGTCTTCCAACTTTATAAATATATTCTTTGATAGCTTTCAAATAACGTTCTTTTCTGCTAAGTGGTTGATTAGACTGGTCATATAGTGGAGAAACTCCTTTTTAGGTCAGAATAGATGAGCATCCCATGCTTTATAAATTATAAAACATGTTCTTGGGGAAGATCAGAATAGAAAGATTCCACGATTTTTAGTCAGTTTGCAATATAAGGGGGTCTTTTCTTTTTTCTTTCTTTTTGAATCTCTAAAAAATAAAGATGTGAGTATCTCAGAAGAATTAAAAATTTCTAAGAGAAATTTCTTGTCTTCTGGTGTTGACGGCATCCCAATTCCTATAATTCAGAGAAATTTATAAAAGTGACTTAATGGCAAGTTTTATGATAACAGTTCAAAAGATTCTTCTAATTCTGAGCAGACATCATTATAAATAGTTTTGACAGAATTTTACCTCATATTTAAAGTATGCTCTAGATTAAAAGAGTTTTATCAAAGTTAGAGAGATATGTTTTAGCATAATACTTCTCCTTAGGCTAATACAGGTTTTATAATCTCCCCTGGGGAGTCCTAGAATTACATTTTCAATATACTAAGATTTATAAAATTTAGATGATCATCCAGTCATAATTTTATTTTGTTTCTTAGAAAGTAGGCTAGGATTTTGTAGTTTTGGGAAGACTTTATCTTGTTTAAGGAAGCCTTAAAATCCTAAGGGTATAGGTAAAATTTCTCAATCTAATTCTGTCGATCTTCTAATTTTCAGAGAATCGATTGAGTATCTTTTGAAATCTGTCTCTATCACTAAGGGTTAGATATTTTTCTATATATTCTATAGTATTATTTATTAGTAATCTAGTGGTGCTCATTTATTAGGTTCAATATAACCTCGAAAGATTTTTGTCTTCATCTTTTTAGGGATCTTTCGAGCTCTCTTATCAAACTTCTTTTGGATTTTATACATTTTTTATATATAATTTATCTATTTGAAATCCAAATTGATAACAGAAGTCTTCTGAAATATAGAGAACATTTATCTTTTCTTTACTAGGTATCTTTCAAAATTGATCTCTGATCCTCGAGCTGCTATTCAATTCAGATTTACCAAAAAGAATTACTCTATCTAACTTACTAATATTACCTATGTAATCTAATCTAATTTTATCCTTTTCTAAAAATAAAGAAGCTATTCCTAAATTAACTTTTACACCAAGATGTAATACTAATATAGTAGAGTAATATTTTAACCTTAAAGAAGATAATTCTAAATTAATTTCTAAATCGAGAGATGATAACCCTAAAGAAAATCTTAATATAATAGAATAAGTATTTTGATACCATCTAAACTTAGCTAAATTGCTACTCCTAAGGTTACTTAACTTATCATTAATATTTACATAAAGTTTATCTATATTGTTCAAAGGATAATCTAAAGGATTGTTACCTTTAAAACTTCTGAACAATATTCACAATTTTTGTGTTAGTGAAAGGGGTTTTCTACCAACCTTTCAATTATCTTAATAAGCAATTTATCATTGTCTTAGCAATTGGAATTTATGAATAGACATGAATCTTACAGGGTTTCAAATGTATCATTGTCAGTTGATGACAATTGTTAACTATCTGAAATTCAGTAAGTCCATCTGGATTCCAACCAAGAGTTCTTCTCTTGGAATAGATAGTGAATAAGTTGTCAGAGATTTCTGTCAACTGTGAATCCACTAAGGTCGATCTAAGATAATGATTTATTATCTAGGGACCTAAACTACTAGTTTATAGTTAGAAATTGGTTTATCTTTGTTACTTTTCGGGACAAATAATTTACTAACTATATTTTCTTTACCAATTATTCTCTTATCCTCAGAGTTTTTAGAGACCAAGAGGTTCCTAATTCTTAAGGGACTACTGGTTCCTTTATCTTTAGTGAAATATGAGATTTCCCAAACTTCTTTAGATAAAGGAATTATTATAGACCTACTAGATGAGGGTGACGGGTTTAAAGTAGGCTGGTTCAAAGGTTTCGATTTAGGTAAAGAGTCTAGCCTAGTCGTTAAATCATATAAATCAAATGTAGAAGCATTTTCTTCAAGAGTTTTATCAAAAGGAGTTTCATCAATTTGATTCAATATAATTTTATCTTCTAAGAACTCCTTTTCTGACTATGCTTTTGAGAGGTCAAATGTTGGAGGTACCTCAGTTAGATCCAGATGATCTTTCTCAATAATTTTATTATAATTTTTAATTGGTACCTTCAATTGACTGATGTCTGAACTTAACTCAAAAGATTCTAGTAAAGATATAGGGTTCAAATTAACTTCAATATCAGTATCGGGATTATAAACAGTCTCAAAGATTTCATTAGAAGGGTTTTCTTTAATTAGAATTTTATTAGATTCTTCAGATGAATCATTTTCAGTTTTGACTCCTAAGAGATTGGGTATTGTATCAATCATTATGGAAAAGTCACCAACCTGATTGGATATAGTATCGATCTTTATGAAAAACCATCAATCTTTACTAATGAATTATCAGAATGATCCAGATCATCTTTAGATTCTCTTTTATTCTCTTGAAGGCTATCAGTCTGTGTTTCTTTAAAGTTGAGAGGATGATTCATATAATTTTATTGTTCCTCAACCTAGCCTAAGTGTTCAGAGATTTTATCAGAATAAATTTCTACTTTAGAAATTTGATCAAGATCAATGGTAGAAATCTTAATTTAACTTGTATTCCTCTTTTCTGAATCTAAGTTGTCTTGGAAGCAAGTTCAGCTTTAAAATTCTACAATTTTTTTATGATTCAGCCATCCTTTTAATCATAGTTTCTTATATTCTAGGACTAGCTTTTTCAAGACTTTTAATATAATATTTATCGAACCAATTAAAATATATATATGTTTCTCTTCAGTCCTCATTTGACTAAACCATATTTCTCTTATAAAATCTCTTTTTCTTTTATTGTAAGTTTCAAAGAACCACTCTTTTCTATCTTTGTTTTCTTTAGAATCAAAGTCTTCTCTTAATAATTCTTTGTTTATAGAAAAGTCTGCTACTTTTGTGATATTAGAGTCAATATAAGAGCCATATGGAGTTTCTAAAACTAATCTAGCTAATTTTTTTATTTAATTTTAATTTCCATCTAAATCATATGAAATATCTATAATAGATTCTATACTATAATCTTTTGAA